>JAJMGF010000034.1:0-156253 GCA_030568495.1 Suhomyces chickasaworum
GGGGGGGGGGGGGGGGGGGGGGAGTGTGGGGGGAGGAGTTGGGGGAGACTAGAAGCCTACTGGAAATTTCAATGATTGCGCATTCATAAGGAGTTAAGGGGTAGTAAGTGATATGACCAGATATTTAGTGAGTCATGAAGACATTAATGATAGTTTGGTGTCAGAATAGGTTAGGAGGGTTTCTATCGCCACCCCTCTACTAGGGGGAGGGCAAATCCTGCTTAGGGGGCTTTGTGCTCCACCAATAGCGAACAAGATTTTTATTCTTACTTTGAAAAATCGCTGCCTGCATACAACCCACATGACGCACCATACAAAAATCTTTTTTGTGTCACTACAAAGACAAACGCTCGTAACCCAATACAAAAAATTCAAATTTTTAGGAAAGTAACGCCAAACTTCAACCAGGGTTGACCGAGTAACCGGGTATGATTGTTACTACGGTAGAGTGATAGTTGACCCGTACCATACATAGAGGCAGTAAACAGGGAGTTTATCCATATCCAAACCAGGGGATAAGTGATAAGTTGTACTCCAATTGCCTATTCATTCTCCCCTCCTCTGGGCACAGTCGCCCCTCTTTGGTCCCGCTTACAAAACAAACTTTTCAAAAAAAAAAAAAGCCTTGCCTTAAAAAATAAAAAAAAAATTGTCAAAAGAATTTTTAAAAGAAAATTTGTCTATATATATGGCCCCGTTTCTTACCAAAACTACTCAACCATAATTCAGGTTCATTAAGTGTTACTGTCTGAAAACCTGAGTGTACTTCTCAACCAACGGTACCGAGTAGAATTGTCATTAATAATTCAGTTGACCTGATTTGATCTGACTTCCACCCCCAATTTATCCAACTATTCCACCCATTAATATCACCGTATCATCATATTTCACCGTGTGAAACAACCCCGTCGGTATTCAAACAATAAACAATGTCTACTCGTAAGTCTAGTCGTACCCGGACCATGACCGCTAAGGTCAAAGCGTCGATGGCGTCAAAGGCGTCTTTGGAATCTCAAACTAACAACATAGTCAGGAAATCAGACAGCTATAGCCCTGAACAAAGTGAAACTCCCAATGTTAAGAGGAGAAAAGTGGAGCTTCAACAAGAAGAGTTGGCGGAGTCCAGTGACAAGATCGACCCTGTTGAAAAACTCTTGCTGTTAACCAATGTTAATAGTGATATCTTGTCACTTGATGGAGATGGTGATAATACTGAAGATAGTGAGCACTCTGAAAATTCTGGTGAAAACTATCCTCAATCCAATTCATCAGGGTTTGCCACCACCAATAATGAACTTAAGGCACTTAACTTTACACAAATCTTGAATGATAATATCCGTTCTTATTATGCCAAGTTCCGCAAGTCCCCACTTGAAGTATACCATGATCATCTGTCTTTTGCCATGCTCACAGCCAAACCATCTAGTACCACCAACCCTTCCCCAATGACTCCACCTTCCAGTGCTCCAGCCACTCCAACTTTCACTCACAATCCTGCAGTGCCGTTCTTTAAAAACGTCAACTTTAGTTCCAATTCAAAGTCTTCTTCTGACGCTTATACTCTCGATGATTACTTTTCATATGATGAAGGAGACAAGAATTCATCTTCTACTTTACCGACCGTGCTGGAAATTCTGGCAGTTCTGGTAGTTCCTGACACCCTTTCCCGACCCAACGATAAGATGCGTTTCCACTACCGTCAAAATCATAATAACTTGAACTTATCCGATTTTGGTTCATGTTCCTCTAATGCATTTGCTGATTTTTCTTCGGTAACAAACGGTAACTTGGACATGTCCAAGTTCTTGAATAAGAGATCAATTTTGTCTGGAAAGGCCAGTGAAATGTTAGGCACTGGTACATTTTTGATCAACGATTTCTTTTTGTAATTTAATTCTTGTATAATTTTGGGTAATAATGGAATAAATAAAACAATTGTAACCAAAGTTTAACTTTACCAACTAATCTGCTAGCTGGTGACTTGTAAATACAATAACATTAAACTATATAAACATAAAATATAGACCGATAAGCAGAAGTAGGAAATAGTCAGGTCGAAAGACCAATTTCTACAATCATAATCCAACATTTCAGTTACTTTTTAATTTTTCATTTCTGTTATTGATAAATTCAAATGATTGGGTCAAATGGTCGAGTTTCGTTCATATATTTACATTAATGGTGAATTTTACTTCCCCAATTACTGCAGTTCTTCATTAATTCTTCATAATTTTTCCCCTGTTGAAGCAATTGTTTGGCAAATATGGGGTTAATAGGTTGGCATAATTGTGAGATATTTGGAGAATAATTTTGAGATATTTGGGGGGTAGTTCTGATATTGGGGGTATACTTCTGATAATTGGTTGGTTAAATGAAGTTAAAATGGGTATTGCACTGGGGTAAAATTTTGTTCACTTTCCACTTTTCAGGGAATTGACTGGTTATGAATTTTTAACAATCCGATTGAGAACTGTATTGGTATTCCTTATTCCGTTTTGGTTTCTTTGCGTACATGCAGGTGTCAATATCAATTGTTGAAAAACTATTGACGATGAAAAATTCTGGTCCTGCCTACAGCCGGACCATACTTAAGAGAGGGGTTGTTCTGCATAAAAATAACCGATTGAAATTTCTTTTATCGCCAACAAACCATCTACCCCAATCCCCAAGGAATCACTACCCAGGAGAAAAGATAAGAAAATAAGAATATAACATATCGGCTATACCAGGCATCATGGCAGAAGTTGTAGGAGTTGCAGGATGGAACGGAACGTGATTGACCTCTTGTTGCAGTCCCAGTAGGGTCGCTTGACCCCCAAATGCCAATCAGTACGTTTGATGTAAGAGCATACGCACCTGTCCCAAAACGGAATATTTTGTGACTAAAATAGGGTACTCCTGCCGACAAGGCGACATTCCACTATACGAAGATCTGACAGAGTTCACGTGATGGAACAGCCTACCGTTTTGACTAAATGGACCACCACACCTGCCCCTGGACTTTGAATGAATACATTGTACTCCGACTATTTACTCAATGGTTTAAATGGAATAGATAGGGATTTAAAAAGTATATCACGTGTAATTAATCACGTGTCAACGAAATAGATTATATACAGGATATATCACCACCACGCTCATAACCATCATCTGATCAAGAGACACGTGACAAAAGAACATTTTATGTGCAAGATACAGACTCTTAGCCCATATGCAGTACACCAAATCCTATTATGCATAAGTTTCTCCACGTGACGGTATATACATTACAAGACACGTAACTACCCCCCAATTCTCCCATTATCATCATGTTTGTCCTAATACCTCCGCTATCTATAGTGGTGGCCTACTTACTTGGTGGAGTGACATTATTTCCTATTTTGGTGATAGGATTCATCTATTTACATCCGATCATATCCTCCGTCCCCCACCAAGACTCCTCCACATCCGAAACTTCCCCCAGACCAAAAGGACTTAATGGTGATCATTTGGAATATTCAGAACCGTTGAAAGCAGGCGAAGTGGAAGAGAAGTCTCAATCGGGGCTAGAAACCTTCAAATCGGGTTGGATCTTCGTTACTCAAGAATATTTGGAATCTCCAGATGAAATCTCTTCTGCTACTCAATCCATTAGTGAAGCTCCAGAGAGCAAATCAGCTTATTCTTCACTTTATAAACTTGTTCAAACTGATACGGTGGTGATCAAAAATGACGGCACCAGCAAAATGTCCCGTTCTGGATCATTTGGCAATGATGATTTGGACGATTCAGCATCCGCCATTTCCGCCAATTCCGCCTCCAACTCCTCCCCTAACCCAGCAGCATTGGCTTCATCACTGGCAGTATCAGCCCAAGCGGCTAACTCAGGTGATAAGCTCCGTAACTCACAAAGAAAGCATCGTTACTATTCCATCTTGAAACATGGGAATTTGTTTCTTTACAAAGATGAATCCATGAAAGATGTACGTCATGTGATAGTGCTTTCAGGACATGTGGTATCGATTTGGCCTCGTGGACTCCCGGATAGTTCTCTATTCACCAAGAGCTCTGCAATTGCTCTTTTGAAATTCAGTCAACTTCCTTACACCAACGGCAACTGTGAAGAAAGTCCTCAATTGGACCCCAAATTCTTTATATATTGTGATTTCAATATCGATAAAGAGGATTGGTATTTCTCCCTCATAAGAGCAACCAAGCAACCGGTCCAAAATAACATCCCTCAACTCATTGATCCAGAGAGGCATGCTTCCACGTTACATTTCACTACTTCACATATCATTGACCTCATTCAGACATTATACAGCTCCGAAGGCCAGCTTCAAACTAAATGGCTCAATGCTCTTATAGGCCGTTTATTCCTCTCTTTCCAAAATACTCCAATTTTGGAATCATATCTCTACACTAAAGTGGCAAAAAAATTAAACAAGATCAAAAAACCAGGTTTCTTAGATAAATTTGTTATCAAATCGATTTATCCTGGAGATTCAGCTCCTTTCATTACATATCCTGGACTAAAAGAAATCTCTCCTGATGGAACCATTGTTGTTTCAACCTTCATGTCTTATCATGGAAACTTTTCCATTGAAATAGCTACCAAGGTGAATATTAGTCTTGGAACAAGGTTCAAAACTAGAGAAATTGACTTGGTATTGAGAATTACCCTTTCGAAACTTGAAGGCCGTATGCTTATTAAAGTAAAACCCCCACCTTCAGGTCGTATTTGGTATGCTTTTGAATATGAGCCAAGTATGAATTTAAAAATCGAACCAGTCATCAGTTCTAGACAAATGGCCTATACAATTATCACCAACTCCATCGAAAAGAAGTTCAAGGAAGCAGTCAAGGAAAGTTTTGTTCTTCCACACTGGGACGATATTGTGTTCTATGATACATCAGAATCGGTATACAGAGGAGGTATTTGGGAACCAGCTTCAACAAAAGACAACAATGGCGATCAAACTTCTATGGTATCTGATATGACGGATAAAACAAGCGATACCGGGGAAAATGCCGATCTAGATGGTGATTTGGACTCAAAAGTCGAAATTTCTCCAATCAAGACAAAAAGTAAATTAACCAATACGTTTAGTGATCTTGGAAAGAAGCTCAAGAGCTCAAAATCAAACACCAAAACTTCAGAAATCAAACTAGCTGATCCTGATATGCTGTCGCCGGCCACATCTACTGCTAAGGTAACCACGATGAATACATTGAAAAAAATCGGGAAATGGTATTTTAAGGATGAAAAACCTACCGAAGAGAGTTACACACCACCCGAAATGATCCTGAGCAGAAGGATTCCTAGGAAATTATCCAGTGCTAGTATTGATAGTCAAATTCAAAGTCAAAGGGTACCATCATTGAAAGTGCAACCATCTTATGAGTTCAGCAAATTCGGAGTATCTTCAGTTGCCAATGATACTCCAACGGAAATACCAAACTTGGCTCCACCTCCACTTCCTCCAAGAGAAGATACTCAGGTGGTATACAGAGATATTTCGTCGGATCCTCCTCGAGAAGGAGAATCGGAAATAGATATTGATTCCGGCTCTATCAATTATACAATCGCTAGTGATATTGAAGATGAAGCAATAGTTGATGAGTTATCGGAGAAGATCCACCAATTTTCAAGTGAATCTAATCTCTCAATATCTCCCAAGAGTCCAACTAGTTTAGCTAGTTTAGCTCAACCAATTGTGACAAATGGTACTTCTCACAGATTGTCCAGAAAGCCTCCCCCTGCTGATTTTGAAGTACCAAAGAATGATGAAGAAACTATCCAAAATGATGATGTGCTTTTACAAATGTGAGGTCCGGAAAAAGAAGCAAGTGAACTTCATTTGAAGAAGTTGTTTATGAAAGGTTCAAATTAAAATTATTTATTACATGAGTTTATTTATTACATGAAAATTTATTATTATGGATATTTAGTAGAATGTGTAGCGATTTGAGCTTTGGACAAAATCTACCAAATGTCATGAACTCGATCTCACAAGTTTGATCAATTTCTTAAATATACGGTGCCCACCCTCCATACATTTGAGATAGTCTTTCAGCAGAAGTAGCTTCTTGAATTAAGATATCAACTTGTCCATGAATATTCATGGGTAAACCTTCTTTTTCATTGAATAAACCTCTAAGTTTTCGGCGAACCTTTGACAAATGAGTTTCTGGTTTTTGTAAACTTTTCCAATCTAATAAAGGGTCATATAAAAGGGTTTCAAGAATATTCATTAATGGAGCTTCATTCTTACGTAAAATCGAACCAGTGACTTCACATGTAATACGGAAAGTTCCTTCTATCCCACAAATTCCCATGGCATCTACCATATTTTGAGTTAATCTGAATGGAACAATTTCAGGTGTTGGTAATGTCAGGCCTTTATCGAATAAACAATCAAAATCGATATGTAAAACCAGTCCAATCTTTTTGAAAAATAAGATATTCTCACAATGTCTATCACCAAGTCCAATAATATATCCCACTATCGACATCACAGATGAAGATCTTGTGTAACTGTTACGGGCCAAGTACCAAGCAGTAGGATCTGAAAAAGACTCAATAAACCAATTATGAAGTACTGGTGAATTTTCCTTACATATGTTACGGAACAATCCCGTTAAACTATTCAATGCTTGTAAATCTGAAGATTTGGAACTTTTCACTGCCTTTTGAGCTTCATCTAACTTCATAAATATCTTTCTTTCATTGACAACAAATCCCATTTTACGTCTTTGTTCATTAATTATGCTTTTCATGGTTTGAACATCTGCCACAAACTCAATAACTCCCATATTCTCTGCAAGAGCCACCACCGAATAATTAGCGATTATAAGCTTTCTCTTTCTAGCTTCATTACTATTCATCAATAGTCTATTAATCATAGTGGTGAATTCAACAACTTTGGCATCTTTTCTGGTATCATCACGTTTAACCATAAGTCTATAAGGTAAATTATCTGATCCACGGATAGTTACCTGTCTTGGCATTTGTAATGAATAAAAAATGTTAACAACATCATCGAAACCATCAAAGGTTATTGAAGCAGATCGAGGAAATGCATTAAATTTACAAGTTTGAACCGAAGGAAGGCGTATTTCTAAATTTGATCGGACTGGTATCACTAATGACGTATAAGGATTAGACAAATTGGTTACCCTGAAATCCTTTTCAAGTGATAACCGTTTTGCTCTAGGTGATTTTGGTATTTTGTAACTTGCAATTCTAATCAATGTATTAAACAATTCTTTAGCATTTTCAATGACATTCCCAAGGCCAGAATCTTTACTCTTCACCGCCCTTAAAATTGCATTCACCCTATCACGACGTAACGAATCATTTGACAGTGAATGTGACAAGACATACCAAAGACTATGATGAGGATAAGTGAGAATGATATTAGCAATTATACCAGCAAGTTTTTCATATGATGGTTTGTGTTCATGAACAATTCTAGAAAGTAATTGAGTAATTGCAGTATACCACACGTATGCTGGAATTGTAGTTAAACATTTATCAATATCCTCAACTATTTGATTTAATTTCCGTTCTGCTTCTCTAGTTTTGGATTTCCTTTGAGCAAAATCCAACCAGATAGTGACTGCTTTAGGTAAAGCCTCAAAAATATACGATGTCCCAACTGCTAAAGCTTTCGAAAAATTTCTTACCGTCTGTTGTTCGTAGTAACCTGATTGATCATTGGTGGATTCCATGATTTTACTGTAATATACTCCTAAATCATAGTATGGTTTTTCCCATCGATTATCCAATTCGATAGTTTTAGAATATTCATTTATAATTGCCAGTGATGATAAATGATTAGATTCATCTAACCATTTGGCATATTGAAGCTGGGCATGAGCCTTTGCTTCATTATCACGAAAAGAATGATCTCTTATGATTTCACTCATAGACTTGATAGCTTCAGTTTGCTTTCCTTGATCCCATAAAAGATTCGCATATTCAATATTGGCATCTTTATCATCTAAAACCATAGCCTTGATAGTTGAACGAGTTGCAATATCCAAACGGTGATTTTTTCTAGCCAAAGAAGAGCAATATAATAAAAGTTCAGCAGTCTTTGGTAAGTTTTTAATGACGTTATTAGCAACCTGATGTAATGAAAGAATTCTCCATTGCAGATCAAAACCTTGATCCATATTCTGAAGTCTAGCCTTCACTATTCGTTCATTTTCTTTCGAATGAACTTCATCTTTAGGACTAATTATCAAGGTGAAATCATAAATGGCATGAAGTTGGGCCATTAAATTATTATTTCTAGAAAAACTGGACGACATCGATGAAACTAATGCTGTACCAATGATTTGATATAACGAATCCGTGCAATGACGAAATCCAGCAATATTTCCTTCAAAGAGATATTTAATTCCCTTAGCAAATTCGAAGCCTATTTGACTCTCCACATCTGTAGGAGTTCCAAGCGAATTAGAGACTGAAAGCCATTTGTTTATATTTTCTATGTCACCTGCATGTACTGCAGCATGAAGACCAACTTGAGCCCATTCATGGGGAATAGATGGTATATTTGTGAAATCAGCCTTTGAAGACAAGTTGGAAAGTACTTCTTCATAAAGCCCATGATCACTCAATGATTTGTAAAGTTTTGTATTAGTTTCCATAATATCGAATTTCGACTTTACCGTACTAATTACCTGGAAAGATTCTTGAGCCAAAGCCCAATTATCGTGATATTGAAATGTTGAAAGCTTTTCTGTTAAATTATTAGTAGAAAACTTCTTTAATACTCCATTTAAAGCATCAAAATCATTAATATTTGAATACATTGATTGAAGAGTAGAAGAAATTAAACTATCTTCTACTTTATCGTCCCTGTAACACTTTTCAAGATAAAGAATTGTTCTCTCATATGATTCACATTGTGAAGACTTCATAGCAATTAAATCCATAGGGATATACTCAATAAATGCCTCAACATAGTGGATATGCTTTTTGAAACGACTCAATTCTGGAGCTTCAAGAGCGGAACTATTCAAATACTGTGTAGCAGATGATACCCAGGCATGAAAGTAATCCAATACTTCAAAGATTGTATGGTAGCAATTTTTTAACAGTTCCATTCTCTCTCCATTAACACTGCGAATATCAATATTTAATATTTCAAGAAATTCAACCTTCATATCTTCTGTAACACTTTTATTACCATTCATAATATGACTAAGAGCAACATATTTGAGTAAGTAATGACATAAAGAAACGTCTTGATCTTTAATCAATTTTGAGCATGTTTCAAAGATAGTCTCTTTTGTTAGTGGTGATTTTTTATCAAAGACACTTTTTAATGGTCTTCTTAGGAGATTAGAAGTAAAATCAACCAACCATGTTTCATATTTCATATGAATTTTGAAGTATGGATACACTAGTGGCTCAAACCGTGACATAGGTGCAACATACTTGGAGCTCAATAATGGAGTAAGAGTAGACTTGGAAACTTCATTGAACCTATTCCATACTTGTACTGCGTGTTCCTGGCCAGGTTTATTTACGTTCAAAACATCATTCAAATTTAAAATCTCAAGGAACTTCTGCATAGCATATGCTGAAAATAATTGTTTAATGGGATTATTGGAAGACCAGAAGATCTTTAAAACCATGTTTTCAATAAAGTCAATCAAAAACTCACAATTCTCTCTATAATCTTTGAAATCTTGAATTATCATGATTTGTGTTTTCACAGACTTGAAATTGAATCTATTACCATCCAATGCACCCATTGTAGAGAGAACCTTGGCACAATTCTTTGAAATCTCTCTGTTTCTGTTTTTAAATTTTGTAGACATATCAAGTACACTTTGAACCAATTCACTGATACATTTCTCCAATTGAGCATCTCTGAAATACTCCAATTGACAGTTGGCTTGATATTCATTACAGTAATTGTGAAGATCCTGCAATGCTTGTTGAACGACATATTCATTATTAGTTTTCAATCTTCTTGTAAATTCTTGGAAAATCGATAATCTTGACATATGCTTTGTAACTTTAAAATCAGAAATCGGCATATACTCTTGGATAGAATCCAAAAAAGGAATAGACAAATAGTAAAGTGAATATCTATTATATTTGTTTTTGATACCCTCATAGATCTTTTTCAAGATTTTAACAGCTATCATTTTAGAACGACTTCCAAAACTAGTAAACTTTTGAAAAATCAATGAAATGACTATATCAATCAAAGAAATAAGATGACTTGAAGGTAATTTTTGGACTAACCCATACCAACATTCTAGTGCCAAATATTGAAAGTCTGGATTTTCTAATGATGCTTGCAAACATGTCAGAATTTGTCCCAATGCAGTAGTGACTGATTGAATATTTCTATTGATTAAAAATTCAATAGCACGTAAAGAACTTATCTTTTCTAAAAATGGCTTTGTTCCGGTAATATGATGTACATTTTCACTGAACTTTTGAACTAGTTCCAAAACATTCTCACCTAAATGATGTTGAACGTAATCAAATTTGGAATCTTTGATTTGTAAACCTTTTTGCTTGATAGAAATTTTAGCCACGTAACTTAATGCGTTTAAGATATTATCAGCATTTAAGAACTTCTTCGATTCCTCATCAACTTGAATCTGAAGAAGTATGTACCAAGTTATTTCACCCACTCGAGAAATTAAATCACTTAAGGTCACCTGTTTATATTTTGGATTAATATTACTCAACACATTTATGATATACTTTTCATTTATATTTTTATCTTTCACCAAATAAGTTCCAATAATTCTAGGTAGATTTTTCTTAATAAGCTCTGATTTTGAAATTCCAGCTGCATCAGCAATTTCTTGAATGAAGTCGGCCTTGTAATACTCCAATAGTCTGGGTGTAGTATACTCCTTAGTTCTATTCAAGAAAAACTTTTTTGTGATTCCCAACAACTCTGTAACTCTATTGAATATTCTACCCTTTTTAATGATGACATCAGCAATACTTGGAAGGTATGGAGACAATAATTTATAAGGGGCTAATTTTTTAGCTGAAGCAATGTGAAGAAATCCGTTATATACATAATTCACATGTTGTTCATTATTTTCTCCTAGTAAATCAATCAATTTAATGAATAAGAGACATAATCTTTCACCAGAAGAAATAATAGAGATTTCAACAAATGCTTTGATCGTGGATTCTCCAAAATGTCTTCTTTCATCACTGGCAAATTCTACCGAAGAAATTGCATTGAAAATCGTCTTGAAACGAGAATCACTTTCTTCGGAATCTGGTATTAATAAATAAAGTGGAATTATTCTGGTTATTATCAATCTCACATCTCTATTATTGTTATTAGCAAAAATCCCCATCAAAAATCTGAAGACTATGTCGTTATTCAAATTTCCCTTGACAGGAGGTGAGAAACCAACAAATAAACTGTAAATTGCTAATAAAAGATCACAGCATATAAGTGGATCATTTTCGAATTTAGAACGATACCCCGGTTCTAAAAATTCACAAATTGTATTATAAAAGATCATAGCTTCAGAGCTATCAATTATTGATTTTCTTTTAGATTCAACTGAACCGTTTGTAGATTTATCCAGTATTTCCATGCCACATTTTGAGCACTCCTGAATTTCAAAATCAAAATCACCATTAATGAGACAAGGGAACTTGGCCATTGCTTTCAAAAGAAAATGAAGATGTGAATTTTTCAGAAAATATTGTCGAGATTGGACTTGTTCGTGAACGGTCTGAATCCACAACAAATAATTAGTTGAATCATTCTTTAATACCATCAGGTTAATATTAGTTTGTTGGCTTTCATTACTTAAAACCTTTGCTCTTTTCCTTGTATCTAGAGATCTTTCCATATATCTCTGTGGAGAGATAGAATACTTCACCTTATTATCTTCATCGTTAGTTATGTATGAAAGTAGTTTTGAAATTATTTCTGATTTTTTATCTGTAAAATTATTCATGATGCTAGTCTTGAGTTCATCAAGCTCAAAATCATCAAATGAATTAATTAAAAACTGATTGAGGTTTGAGGTCTGATAACTTGTAATTACCAGTTTATCATTTATATCTAAGCGATAACAGTAGTTTATTATATGCAAACAATGAAGTATGTGATTTTTACCTTCTTTGGAACTCATGAGGGTAATTGTTCCAGAAAGATTAATTATACGTTCAAAATTATTAGCAATACCTTTTTGAACGCAGAGTTCAAATATCTTAAAAAAACTGATGGAAATGGATCGACATAAATTTGCGTCGGTGGCTTTTGAATCAAGCTGATTAATGCATTCGATATTCCATGAAAGTAATAGGCAGATCTGATTCCAAGAGACCATATCGTTGAGACATGAATTATCAGTGAGATTGAGAATCAAAATTGCCTTCAAGTCTTCAAGACGAGGTTTCGATGGTTCATCGATTTGGTTGGTCAATTCATTTACGATAAACCAAAGTTTTCTGGCAAAACTTTCGAAACGTAAATGAAAATGAGAAAGATTCAAGCATAATTTATTAGCAATATCAAAATCATTGAGAATGGTGAATAAGTGAACGCAAGTGATGATTCTGGAAATAGTAGACTTCGAAAGGTCCCTAATATTTTGAAGCAGGGTGGATAAGAGGGACTCTAAGTTTTGTACGAGCTCATGTCGTATTTGATTAGCCAATTGTAAACTATGGACCTTCGATGTCAAGAGGTTAATGATATTGATAATGAAGGATTTCAAGGTATTCACCACCTCGATATTAGTGGTTTCAGGGATATTGTGAAGGGAGAACTGAATGGCCCAGTCGTACAATAACACTGATTCTTTTGCGGCAAACACATCAGGGCCGTTGATCAATGCTGCAGTATCCTTCAATACCAAAGTAGACTGTAGAAGATGGAGTCTTTTACTCAATACAAGTTCTATGGCCGAGATCAATCGTTGAAGTAATGCAAATGTTGTTGGTTCATTACCGTCTTGATAAAGTTGTTGAAGCTTCTCACCGGTAAAGGAAAACAAGAAAAGAATAAGTTTTTTGAAGTCAGTGTTGTCATCGGAATTGATATTGACCTCGAGATCGTCAAGGAAACGATTAAGTTCTTCTGTGGAGATGGTCATACTGGTGTTTGGGGCACCGCCTGCAGTGCTATTATGGAACCTTGTGAATAAGAAACTGATTCAGGAATGGATCAATTCTCACCAAGATATGGTTGGGGTTAGAAGCTGCCAATGAACAGCCTGATTTTGGTCAACTGGTGCGTTCAGTTGAGGTTAAAGGTGCAATTGCGGTGAGATTGGACTGGTAGACTTACGCGTTCGATGAGGTCGCGCGACACCTTTGGTAGCAGGTTAGGTAAGGAGAGAACCAGTAGGATGTAACAGAGTTGAGGTCTTAGAGATGAAAAGAGATCATATGAAGTTGAGAAGAATAAAACTTGAACAACTCCAAGAACACTGCAAACTTCAAGAACACTGGATTTTTTGGAAAAAATGGGTGAGCTAAATCACTTAAGTTTGGCAGCAATTGATTATCATATAAGATCTAGTCTAATCAATCAATTTGGGTTGAATTTGGGTTGAATTTGGTTGAATCAGGTTGAATATGACCCATATATTCCAAATAGTCACATTGAACGTTTAACTTGCTCATCTGGTTATTTCTTGTGGAATACACCTCTTACGTTGAGGAAATTCATAAGGTTAAATACATCAGAAATATTCCTTTACTGACGATACATTCACACTCGAAATGATCACTACTGAACTTGAAGGATGGATTATTGCCTAAAAATTAACCTCGAAGCAGAGATTATGGATCATTAACGATAAAGACTAGGTTAAAATTAGAAGGATTTTCGAATGGTTGCAATGTATCTGAATTATGGTGACAAATCCAATAACGAACATTTTAATTTACATGCATATTTTGACTAGAATGATTCCAAGAACATGGGGAATGACACATTTGTCAATATTATCATGTTCTGAAATATCAAGGTATATTACTTAATCATATATTATGGTTATATTGTTGATAAAGTGCAATTTCCACAACGAATTTTCAAATATACCTTAAATAGGAATCATTTCACTAGATAACCTGGATAAATAAGCTGAGGTTTGAAGCGGTACTTGAAAGTGAAGATTACTGAAGTTTAGGTTATCTCCTGTAGAAACTACTGGAAATTAATTGAATTACTTCGAATGGGAAGGTGAAACTAATGAAACGATATGAATGTTCTAGAGAATTGTACTGGTTATGAAATTGTTCAATTCTTCTATAATAATGTTGATTTTATGATTTCAATGATCTAATATAATAAAGGTATTACTATCAACCGATTTCTCGACATTAATCTATTGAATTTAAATTTTTAAATCGGTTAAATGACTCGACTTCGTCATAGGATTTATTGAGCTATTTTCTTAACAAGAATCAGATCTATTCGAAACTCATTCGTCAAACTTCAAGTCATATTCATGTCGAATTCAAGATAAAGATAAAAAAGAAGTCATACTTCATGGGCAATCACCAATCACCAAACAGCATGAACAAGTTTCAATACATTGTTGCCAACAATTGCATCAATTCATCTTAGATAACAAGGCACTTCTGATACCAATTGGTTTACTTGATTTCTACACTTCATACTGATGGTATTATATTTAATATTTACAATTATTCACAATATTACTATGGTAAGTCAACATTATATGGCAAAAGTGTAGAGTAAATATGATTTTACTTTGTTTTATTTGTTTGGCAAGAATAGAACCACAACTTTAATGTTTCAGGTCATGGTATCAGGAATTGACCATGAGATGAAAAACCTCCACTGAGAAGATAAAGGAAAAAGAAAAGAGGATAAAGGATAAAGGATAAAGGATAAAGGATAAAGGATAAAGGATAAAGGATAAAGGATAAAGGATAAAGGATAAAGGATAAAGGATAAAGGATAGAAGAAACAGTAGAAATCAAAAGGAATCTAGGCAATTGACTCCAAAGTCTCATTCAATTGAAGGTTTGTTAGTTCTGTTGGATGTTTTGGTTCTGCTGGATGTAGTTCTGTTGACCAGGCTGAAATAGCATCAATCATATCTGAAATACCAGACCCTCGGTTCACTTTCGACTTCATTTGTTCATCTTCATTTGTTCAACTTCATTTGTTCAACTTCTTTGTTCAACTTCATTTGTCAACTTTATGGTCGATGCAGTCTAATCTAGCACATGCACGGGTATTTAACCCCTATTGGCCATAGTTGATGGATCTCTTGAACAACAAGATATGAGGTTCAGGGGCATGGGTCTCATAATGAGCCCATCCCAACGATTGAGTAATGCCCAAGCCTCTCCATTCTTCTTCCAACAAGATCCGAAGGGTTCCTGTTTCTGGATTGAAGTAGTCTTGAGGAATGGCCTTGAGCATATTCTTGGGGAGCATAACATGTCTGTATTCGTTGGCATCATCACTATACCTAGGACTGTAATGGATCATGTCTTGGAACTCCAATACCTTCGCTCTCTCTGAGTCTGTCAAGTATCTGGGCTTGGCCATGATGGATATGAAGTGGAGGTGATAGGTGAATGGTGAAGGTGGTGATAATAGAGTTGTTGTGACGTAATGGACGCGTTGGTGGGAGACGACGCGACGAGGTTGGACGGAAAGTTGGGAGGAGGGTAAGTGGGTACAGTCGCGAAAACCAATGCCAAATGGTACTAAACGCGGAATTCTTAGTGAGACAAGTGAGTTTATTAGTGAGACAACAAGAGGTTATTAGTGAGACAAGGTGAGGTTCTTAGCGAGCCCTCGGTAAATATCAGATTCTCTCCACTACGAAAGAAGAACCTCAACCAGCCAGACTTCAACTAGGGATGAAGTTCCAGTGACAATACCAATCACTCTTACCAAATCCCACCCGTCTTTTTCTTTTCTTCCCTTTTCTTTCCTTTTCTGGACCCTCCTTTTCTTTACCTGTTCTGGTGCCACTCTCATGTATCTTGCCCTTGAGCTGACCAAATGGAACCCGAAACTACTGAGATCTATTCCGCTTTTCGTGTACCATGTCACACCAAAGTCTTCCAAGGACTTTGGCTGTTCCCAAACTGAAATCTTGGTTAATACAATCATAAAGCTAGATCCTGGATTTAATGACCTTGAGGATGCCATTTCATGGTCCATTGACCAGATACCCCAATTTCCATGTGAGATAGTTCACTATTCAATCTATTTGCCTAATGTTATCAATGCGGATTTCCACACCATAATAAGCCAATTGACCACTTTGGTGACGGTCTATCCTGATGTTTCATTGATTGTGCCGTCTAATTGTCGCCGCTGGCTCCAATTATGGCCCAAGATAGCATCTTTGATTCATCTACTGTTGGAACTACACCCAAACACCTTGATTCCTTGGAGAGTTGCCTCTCCTGAATTGGTGTTTTTGAGTCCAGATTTCATGACGGAATCATCCCATGGCGTGAACCTTGTGGAATCGATGGAACTTCAGGCTGTTTTATCGTGTTACGTGGGTTCTCCTTTGGTGATTCCTGCCCGTAATATACTAAACGAGGTTAAAGAAATTGTCAAAAATGCATCAAACCCCATTCATAACCTTCTTATTGAACCTCTCCAACCACTAAGAGACGACTTACTGTTGGGAATTTATGAGCAATTCGAGAAGGACTCTACAAAGTATGCTCAATATGGCGAGGCAATTGAGCTTGCTCTACTGGATTTAGCACTCCTGCTAAACGAAATCAATGTTGTGGTTATTGGTCCAGGAAAAGGACCTTTGGTCGAGAAGGTCCTTCAAAATAAGCCTTCCGATGTGAAAATAAATCTATGGCTAATTGAGAAAAATCCTAAATGTTTCGATTTATTACATGAAAAAAACCACAGGGATTGGAATGGACAAGCTACTATCATTAATGAAGATGCGAGATACGTCGACCTTAAACCAAGTCCTCACTTGATAGTTTCGGAATTGTTGGGGTCTTTTGGTGATAATGAATTAAGTCCTGAGATTTTAGCAAGGTTTGATAGGTTGGAAGAAATGGCAACAACTGAAACGAAAGAAAATCTTATTATGATCCCCACATCTTACTCCAGCTATATTAAACCAATCTACACTCCTATTGTCCAAGATTGTGAACTTAGACCATATGGTTGTGATTTGACCAAATTTCATCATTTCGATGCAGCCCAAGAAGTTTGGGAATTCATTCATCCTAATGACAATGATTTAGAAAAAACAACCAGGATTGAGTTCAAATCACAATGGACAGGTGTAATAAATTGCTTCTATGGCTATTTTAAAAGTACATTATATGGTCATATTAACATTAGTATTCTGGATGAAGACAAAGCTAACCACAATTTCTGCAATTCTTGGTTTCCTATAATTTTTCCTATAGAACCCACACCTGTTGATAAAGGAGAGGTTATCCTGTTTGAGATTCAGCGTAAGACAGATTCTGCAAAAGTATGGTACTGCTGGCAGTATAATAACAAGTATTACAATAGAGAAGGTGCTTCAAACATGAAGAAGTAACCGAAGTTATAAATTAATCAACTAATCAACTAATCAACTAATCAACTAATCCAAGTCGTTGAATAAGACCACATGCCTTCCACTCTTAAGATAGTGACTACAATACTTATAATTAATATAATACTTAAATAATTAAACTTTCTTCTCCGAGAAAGATCCCATATATATCATTAAATCCGAGATTTCTCCATATCTCATCAATCAACATCACCACTTTATTCACATGGCAGGGTTATACTCCTGTTCACGTATCAACAAGAAGTATTTATTTCTATAGCTGTTGAACCCCATTTAAATACTTACACATTCAGTTAGAGAAAATTAAGCATCGAAGGCACCGCTTGTCCATTTCTAGTAGATGTCACAGAACCTTTGTCCCCAGAATGCAATGATTGGGATTCTGTCCTTTCATTAGAGGTGGCCCTTTCTTTGGATGAATTGCTGTGAGATCTATGAGATCTATGAGAACTATGAGATCTGTGAGAACTGTGAGAACTGTGAGAACTATGAGAACTGTGAGATTTATGTCCACGTCTCAGAGAGCGATGGTGACTGTGATGACTTGACCGTTCTTTTTCACGATCATCTCTGTCTCTGTTTCTGTTTCTTTTGGAGCTTGAGTCTCTTGTTGGGGAGCGATCCCGCGATCTTCGACTTGACAGGGGCTTGTGGTCCCTGGATTCAGAAACATCAGATCTTGATCTTGTGGGTCGATTTTGACTGACCATGGCCATGGGATCACTATCAACAAAACTATTAGAGTGGTTGTTTTCGCTTTTCTTCTGCCCAACATTCACAATACTTCCAATACCTCCCAGTTTATACTCCGACCGTACTCCTCTTCCACCTTTAAGCATAGTCTCTACTTTGTCCTTTCCCTGAGTGAATTCATCACTTCTCTCAATAAAGCCTGACTCGTTCTTTCGGCTGATTGGAACATCCTCGTACATCCAACCGAGTTTATTGAGCTTTAACCGTTCTGTGGTAGACAAATCCGACTGCTTGAAATCTTCGCCATGTTGCAATTTAAGCAAGTTTTGATACTCTTCTTCTTTTTGGAGTTCATCGTTTCTCTCCCTAATTTTCTTGAGTTCGGCTAATTTATCTTGTTCTTCCTTCCAGACCTTTTCCTGGTTCTTCACAAGGGCAGGATTCCATGACTTTTTCAAGTTCAAATCCCCTGCCATGATTCCGTAATTTAGTTGATAATACCATAGTTAGTACTTGAGAAGATAGTGGCTGCTTACGTAATATCATACTAGTTCTACACCAAAGGATTAAACCGACAAGTAAGGATGTTCTAGGCGGTAGAGATAACTTGTGTGGCAAGCGTATCTTGCAGAAGATAGTTCCAGATCTTTCCAGAACTTTGCTAGGTGATTTAGTAAAAATTAAGTGTTTCACATGGTTAATTAGTATATAATTTCACCATATTACAAGCAGAGAACAGTCTGGTTTAGAACTTAAGCTAAAAGTTCTACAATAGTTTTAGGTAGGTATTCATTCAAATACACAACATTCTACTTAGTGAGGTTCCATGTTAAAATGGCGAACCTCTGAGCCAGATCTTAAAACTCAGTGCTTAAAACTGGCAAGGATATTGTGACATAGGCAAAATCGAATTAACATTTAGAAACCGTGAATCTTGATGTTCTTCTTTGGCAATTGCAATTGAGTGGTTAAAAACTCACTAACCTTAACTCTTTGGTCACCTTGCATTTGAATAACTTCACCTAACTCTTCATCCTTGACGATGTTACCGTTACAGGCAAAGTCTTTCTTCAAAACCTTCAAAATCTTTTTCAAATCATATTCATTTGGTACACCTTGGACAGTGGTCAAAGTTTTTCTACCGTTACGTTGTTGAATACGAATATGAATGTAATTCGTTGGCTGAGCTTCTGAATCACCGGTGTCAGCGAAAGGGTCTATAGTTAGTAGTGTTTTGAGATAATGTAAATCACTGGGTACATTTAATGGAGATATTTCCCATGGAACAGTCATGACCCCAAAAGCTTTGCCAACACCCAAATGTTCATATCGATCATACTGGCGTAGGTGGTGCTAAAAGGGACTTTGGGGGGCAAATTATCGGGAGTAAAGCTGGAGTCTTGGAGGGCAAACTTTGAGGAATTCGAATGATTCATACACGTATTGGTGAAAGGACAACTTTGGCATTAATTAGGGGTGATTTTGATCTTCCTTTACTCATTTCTGTTCTGATTCATATCTCCACATCACTGGGCACAAAATCTAACAGTTCATGATTGATTTTCATGGGGCTTTGAAGCGGGAACTGGTACATACCAAAGGAGTTTAAGTTTTGGATAGTTGACATAAAATGTAGACGTTTACAACAAATCTATTAGGTAATAAGATAAAGATTCATGTGGAAGTGAATCGAGAGAATTTTACCATGACTGGGTCGTGCGCGCACAAGGAGCAATCCAATGAGCCGGGTAACTGAGTCATACCACCAAATTACATATGAATAGATAAGATAAACTGTAGAGAATAGGAAAATATCCGGATAGAGTGCACATGATGGAGAATAACCTTGTAGAAGTCTTAGATTGGTTCTTAGTTAAAACTTTGGCTATACCCATCGGGTCGTGTCCCATGGCCTAAATTGTTCCCCAAGTGCACTGTCTTGCGGCTGATAAGAACAAGTTACTGGGGCAGGGTGAACCAATTAAACAATGAAACTGATTGAAGTTGTTGATGTGAACTTGTGTAACGTGATCAGCCAAGAGATGAAGTTTGGTAAGATGTTACTGGAGTTGGATTTTGTGGTAGAGTTGTAATAATTACTGGCTTACTATGGTGACTATGATTGGATACCTCTGTCTATATGCAGGTTAATTTTCTAATGATAATCAGGTTCAAGTATTGGTAATAAGCACTATAGAGTAATAAATGGAGGAACTTTACGAAGCAGTTGATAGTTGAACATTTTGTGATAAATCACTGGAATATTTCAGAATTTTCACATATTTAGTTTTTATTTTTTTGATAAATTTTACGAAATTGTTCAAAATTTTTCGAAGTACAGAATTATCTGGAAGACGTGAAACTTGAAAATTGCCATGGGTTCACTTTGTGCTATATTTTTGATGATGCTCATACTATCGAACCGTGTGTCTTGGTCCGTCAAACTTATTAGAAATCAACTGCTCTTCCTAGTAGTAGACAATAAATAGAAGTATCTTCATATAGCTTTTTTTAGATTAGCTTTGTTTTTAGTCGGTTTTCTCAAACAGTGTTGAGGCTAGAGTATGAAAGTGAATAAGATTATGATTAAAGAAACAATCCAAAGAATTCTGCTAATTATATCTATAAATTTCTGAGCTATTTGGCACAATTTACATTGGAAGGAATCTTACATAGCAGAAGATACTTCTTTGACCAATTTACAGGACAACTACAACCATTGATGACTGAATATTCAGTATGAGAGGAATTACCGAGAATCATACCAGTCCACTTTCTGTGGCATTTCAACAACCTTCCGGCTCATTTCATCGATTTCAGCGATTCACCAAATTGAGCTAACCACCAAATTGAGCCATTCAGAACCTTTACAACTTTTATTACGTAATTCGCAGTCTGGAGATTCCAGGTCTTGAGATTTGGGATTTGGGATTTGGGATTTGGGGTGTGGAGATTCGGAGTATGATAAATACCCATTGACAACTTTCAAGGTGACTACTTTCAAGGTGATTTATAGCTTGAAACTTGCAAATGACCTCATTGTCTCATTAATCACTTCCAAATCTCCAACATATTTATTAAATTGTATAACTGATTCTTCAAATAGGTCAAACCACCCAATTCCTCCCATATTTCTACCCCAAACACAGTTAAAACCGCTATAGCCGTAATAATGGTGAAACCCCTAGACTGTTTAGTATACCAGTTCCCTCATTAGTAGCAATATGCCCACAGTTGCACTTTCTTACTCAACTTGCTTGCTTCTTATACTCAAGTCTCAGTCCCAGCCTGCAGCATTAACTCCGGTCGCCGCACACCCAACAGCATGTGAACATCGCACTCAACATCAATTTAGGTTTCACAGTTCCTACCCCAAACTATCATGGCTTCTACAGATCCCGTCGAGAAGGCCGGTACCAGTTCCGTGGCCAAGGCCAGTGCCGGACTGAACAAATCGGTGGATTCATCCAAGAGTCCCCAAAGCTCCAAGAGCTCCAAGGTCCAATCGCCATCGTCCAAGCGTGAATCAGTGTCCAATGAAGCAGAGAAAAAGAAGCAAGCATTTATCACAAGAACCATCTGGACAGTGGTGATGATCTTGTCGTTTTTCTTTGTGTTGGGCTCAGGTCACCTTCCTTTGATTGGGCTTGTGTTGGTGTTCCAGATCCTTACTTTCAAAGAGATCATTGCCTTGACCTCAGAGCCCGCTCGTGACAAGAAGATTCCTTACAACAAGTCCCTTAATTGGTACTTTTTGATTGCCACAGTATACTACTTGGACAGTCAAACCTTCTTCAACTTTTTCCAGGACACCATCTACACCAATAAGATCTTGTCATTCTTTGTCATCAACCACAAGTTTGTTAGTTACACCCTCTTCATTGCTGGATTCATCTTTTTCGTGTGGACATTGAAAAAGGGCTACTATAAGTTCCAATTCGCCCAGCTTTGCATTACTCACATGACTCTCTTGTTGGTGGTGTTCCAATCACACTTGATCATTGACAATATCCTCAACGGTATCTTCTGGTTCTTCTTACCATGTGCTTTGGTTATTGTTAATGATATCTTCGCTTACTTGTGTGGAATCACTTTTGGCCGCACACAATTGATTGAAATCAGTCCCAAAAAGACCGTGGAAGGATTTATTGGTGCTTGGGTTTGTACTGGAGTTGCAGCCACCATTTTTGCCTTTGTATTATCCAAGAGTGATTACTTGATCTGTCCAGCCATTAACTTGTCTTCACACTTGTATAACTTCCCTCATTGTGAACCACAACCTGTTTTCATTCCACAAATCTATCAATTGCCACAAAATATAGTGGAATTACTTGGTGGCCGGTTTGAAACAATCATTTTCAAGCCAGTTTATTTCCATGCTGCAGTTTTGGCTACATTTGCCTCATTGATTGCGCCATTTGGTGGATTTTTTGCTTCTGGATTGAAGAGAGCTTTTGGAATCAAGGATTTCGGAGACACCATTCCTGGTCATGGTGGTATCACTGATAGAATGGATTGTCAATTTTTAATGGGATCATTCAGTTACTTGTATTACCAAACCTTCATTTCCGTCAATAACGTTAATATTGGCAAGATCTTACAACTTGCTATTATCAACTTATCAGTGCCGCAAATCTTCCAATTAATCAAGAGTTTATTGAGATATTTGCATAGCTTACACGTAATCGATGAAGATAAGTTAAAGGTAATGTTTGATATTTTGGATAATTAGACATGATTAAAAAGGGGAAATCAATCGTTACATAAATTCCCCATGCAATGTTCATCAAATGACTTTGGTAACATTTAGTCCAATCTATTCATTAGAAGCTTCATGTTACCCTACCCAACCTAATAGGATAGTATTCATAAAATAATAATGTACTTAAACTTGTAACAACCAACTAAAAAATGCATAGAAGTTTGTAGGGTTGAAAGATGGAGAGGTTTGTATTATTGGAAGATGGAGAGAATTACATTATTTTTGAATCGATTTATTTTAGAGCAAGACATCAAACAAAATGCAAAGCTATATAGAATACAAAAGAATACAAGTAAAATAGAAAAAAGAAAAAAGAAAAAAAGAAATCCAGAAGTATCCAAAAGATTCTAGAAGAATTCATTGAAGTATTGGCAGAACCCGCAAGAACAATGGATAAAGTTGGAATAATGAAAAAAAAAAAAATCAACTTCATTAAAGAAGACCGACAGTTAATGTCCATTAAACAACGTTTCAATCAGCAATTCTAGAATGATTAGTATTATTATAATTATTATTAGTATCATTATGATAGTAACAACAACAACACAACAAGTTAAAAAGTTCGTCAAGATAGTTCTGATAACATGACTAATTTCATAACAGAATGCCTAGATTAAGTGATAAAGAGTTATGTTAATCCAGGACTAAAATGTTAAGTGCACACCCAAAGGACTAAATGGTTCGGTTAAGAAACCATCAAACATTGAAGTCAACTGGCAATTTTCGTAAATTTGCCCAGAGTATTTGTAAAGGAGCGACTCGGATTAATTGGTCCGAACGTGTCGTACCAATAGACACAGATGGTCAAAGAGCCAGTGCAAAAGAGCAAAAGAGCCAGTGCAAAAGAGCAAAAGAGCCAGTGCAAAAGAGCAAAAGAGCCAAAGAGCCAATGAGACAAAGAGCGAGAATAATAAACTTGAAGACTTACTCTCACATTCAACAGAATGAAACTAATAGATATATTTCAACCGAAACAAATCTCATATTCAAACCAAGTAAATCAATGAATGGTCTTAAAAATCATTTGATTGGGTTTTTTTTCATGAAAACTACTCATACTTGACATGAGAATAGCATAGATGTTGAGATTCACCAAGATTAATTATATGATAATTTAGTTCAGCCACTTTTATAAACGTCACCACAAAGTTTAGATCAAAGAGGCTATAATTAAGCTGAAATCATCATGTAAATTACCTAAGTAGGTTAAATTTTTAACCATAGCTGGGACTTACCATCCAATATTTCATCCCACCCAACATCCAATGATCGATTCATTTCCAAACCTATCATAATTTAGTAACCAGCCCGAGGAGCTGTCCAACAGTTGTATTCTCAACTGGTGTGAACCGTATGGATAGATATCAAATGAAATTAATCACTCAATTACACCAGTTACAACAGTTTCACCAAGTAACAGTAACACCAGTTACTAAGTCAGTTACACTCAGTTACACAGCCATCATATTGCTGGCTGGTACTAAATGACAAGACATACGAGGACACGAAGACACAGGACAAGTAGCCAGTAGCAACGTAGCCACGAGCAAACAGTCGGGTGTCAAGTAGCAAAGCCAAGTGGCCCAGTGGCCAAGGGCCAAGGCATCAGAAGACAAGTGAGGCAACTAGCTTAGCCAGCCCAAGGGTGCGCTCTCACAGGACAATCCAAGTGGTTGAGCAGTTCAACCGGCGGTTGCTAACTCAATAGTTCTCCGGTGGGTGTCAACGATTGTTTGTGCAGAGAACATTCCAGCCTGGCTGGAGGTTTATAAGGCGAGGGAAGATGTCAGAAGCTTTATCAGGCAATTGGATGCATGATTTTTCACTCTGATGTAAACTGGGCGATTCGCGTAAAGTTGTTCAGCTCATTAGGTTTAGGTTTACCAGGCAACAACGGTCCAGCGAAGGTTTGGAAGTTAAGCAAGATTATAGTTAAACTATAAGAATCATCTACGACAGTATCAGATTGAAGGATGTAGATGAACCCCGATGATCTGGCAGTGCGTCGAGTGGTGATGATACATAAACACACAACCTCGCTAAACAAGGGGTTGGTAGTAGCGAGACAGGGTGGCCCTTTACAGGATGTCTCCTTTGCTCGCTTGTACAATAATCACAACTTTGGATTCGAGAAGGCTGGTAAAACAATGAGACAATAGTAGGATATACCTATGAGTAGGATTTGGTGCTGACCTAAACCAGTGCTAAAGTGGCGTAATGGGGAACTGCTGCTTGCACCCCTACCTAAAACGGACAAGCAGCCAGGATTGTTGCGCGTATCTGGTGAAAATTCACCCCAATGCGGGTTGGTGCCATAACGGCCTGGTGCCCTCGGCCCAATGCGGACGTCACATGACACGGGTATGCAGGCAAAATGCGGGCAGCATGCCCGCATCGGGGTTTTGTGTCACACATATAAGGACGGATGCAAAATCATCGATACAGTTAGCCACCAATATCGGAGATTCGATTGACCTACATCGGCTAATGGAATAAGCCAGCCAGCATCTGGAAAGATATATAAGGAGTCAGCCCCACCTTCATGTCCCTCAGTCATTCTTTCCTGTCCTTCTTTCCCCCATATAGCTGACCATTCCAATCGTTTGAGCCTCTGTCGCTACCAATTATAACATCGTCTGTGCTTCGCTCTCTTTCAAGCATAACCTCACACTCTTTAGTCACAGCCACCGTTAAGCTTTCATTCTTTTAACTTAACTTCAATAAGTCAATCAGTCAAATGCTTCAATTCTACGCTTTGATACTTCTTGTCCAGGCCATCCATGCCGCCCCAGTTCTTTTGACAAGGTATCACACTGCCGAGGCAGTTACCACAACAGAGACTTACACTACCGGTACTACTACAGTGTATCTTCCCCCAGTCCAGGTGTTGATCTCAAATGATGTCACCTATACATTCACTATGAGCAATGAGCCATGGGCCACCACGCCGGTAACCAGAACTAGCACTTTCACTACTGAGGATGCTCCTACAGACCCAGCCACCCAGAAGCAACAACCAACTGGCCAACCACAACCACAACCTCAGCCTACTGAAGCCAACACTCCAGTCGCATCCTCCACACAACAGCAAGCCCCTACCACTTCCACGTCGTTGGTGGCTCCCAGCGACACGTCGTTGCCTAGCCCCATCACTCCAGGTTCTAATGGTGCTGCTACCACCTCCACTTCTACCACTTCTTCCACCAGCTCCTCTGCTATCTTCTCTTATACTTACACCTATACTTATAGTATAAGTACATCTCCAAATCCACCCACCACCAGCGTGGGCACCTCAACTGTCTCTACCGTTCCAACCACCTTAGAGACCTCCACTCGTTCCAGTTCTACCACCAGTTCCACCAGTTCATCCTCTTCTTCCACTTCCCCAACTTCATCCCCTGGAGGCCTCATGGCTCCTCCATCGGCCATTGTCTACTCCCCTTACCAGGATAACGGGTCCTGTAAGGATCAAGGAACCATTGACCATGACCTTGAATTCATTTTCAGCAAGGGTATCAAAACCATCAGAATTTATGGCACAGACTGTAACCTCTGGACTGCCACCTTGCCAAAATGTGTGGAATTAGGAATTAAAGTCAACCAAGGGTTCTGGTTCCCTCCGGGCCAAGGTACTAGCTCCATCGACACCGGTGTTCAAGAACTTATTGATTACGGAACTTCTCAAGGTTGGTCCGTATTTGATTACATCACCGTGGGTAATGAAGCCATTAATGATAACGTTCTTAGTGTATCAGATTTGTTAAACAAGTTGAGATCTGTCAAGCAACAATTGAAGAATAATGGTTATAATGGACGTATTACCACCTCTGAACCTCCAGTTTCTTTCACTAGACACCCAGAATTGTGTACAGATCAAGTGATGGATATTGTTGGTATTAACCCCCACTCTTACTTCGATAACGGTGTTAGCGCCGACCAGGCCGGAGAATTCGTCTTAGGCCAGAAGCAATTGGTGGAGGGTGTTTGTGGATCCAAACCTATCCATATCACCGAAACTGGTTATCCATCTCAAGGTAGTGCTAATGGATTAAATGTCCCATCACCAGAAAACCAGAAGATTGCAATTCAAACCATTCTTGAAAAGACTGGTGGTGATGTCACTATTTTGACTACTTATAATGATTTCTGGAAGAATCCAGGACCTCATGGAATTGAGCAATATTTCGGTACCATTGACCTTTTCAATTAATTTCAACCATTTCAACCATTTCAACCAATTTCAACCATTTCAACCATTTCAACCAATTTCACCAATTTTACCAATTTCATCCACAAACTTTGGAAGGTTAACAAATTTAATGCATGCCACCGGGTGGCTTTTGTACAATAGTATAGATTATTAAAAACTGATAATTGAATCATTTCTGTAGGTTTGATTTATTTGATATATTTGGTATATTGGTTTATTTGACATATTGATATATTTGATATATTTTCATGATATATTTCATGAGCCGTTTATTCTTAGTACATCCGTCTAATAAAAATAATAACAACAATAATAATAATGATAATAAAAATCTTAGTAATACATACAGCAAGAAGGAGAGTTATAAGTGCTCTGATTGTTCTGATTGTTCTGATTGTTCTGGTTGTTCTGCTCAATAATCTTAATCAATTAAATGTGTGTCGGCTATTTCTCATGAGCTAATTATGATCAAATATCTCTGTTGTGATGTTCTATTCAAATATTCTATTCAGATCTTCTGTTGTGATATTTGTGCTTATTCTTCTCAATAATATGCTTCTGTCCTAGAACTCCACAATCTTCTCGGGGAAATACTCATCGATTAATTCCAAATAGTAATGCTTCAACTCTTCCACATCATACTGTTGGTCCATTTTTGAGTATAAGTCGTATCTATTGAATGCTTTGACCGCCTTGAGCATTTCTTTATCATGCAGATTCATAAGATAACTATAGGCAAAATCTTGATGCCATGGATAAAATGAATGATATCTAATCATTGCTAAGGCTTCCGGAGGTAAAGTAGAACTCTTCTTTGCAATATGATACATATACTCGTCATGACCCCAGCTCAACATCACCTTATCTAAACCACAATGTTTGGAGTAAATCCCATACCTGCTGTTGTACAATGGATTGAAGAAATCTGGGTTCTTCTTAAAACTTTCAGGGAAAATGATTTTCTTAGAAAACTTACATCCCACGGGGAAGGTATCACCGACAACATCCCACTGACCCTTGGAGTCGAAAAAGTAAAGTAGCTTTCCAAGATCATGAATCAATCCTACCAACTGAAACCACCGCGGTTTGTTGTCTCTTCGTATGGCCTCGGCCGTTTGTAAGGCATGGTCGATTTGGGAGAGTTCTGTGTCGGGATCCGAGTCATCCAAGAGTTTATTCAACTTTTCAAGCCCTTCCCAAATCGTCATCCGTGCTCTGGTCTTGGTTTTAAAGTTGATCCGAGCTTGAATGTTGTAGGCAACCGTCTGTTGCTCATGTTGCTCCTCGTAGAACAGCTTAACACGGTCACATGCAAGCTCATACTGTCTGAAGGTCTTGGTATCTATCCCCTTGTATTGATCCGAGATGGCCAGCCAGTCTTCCGTACCACACTCAAGGTTCTTGCCGTGATTGGCTTGATTTTCATGATTCTCGGCGACCAAACTAGAGCCAGTCGCCTGTGATTTTGTATCAGAATACTTCTCTGTTTCATTCACTTCTCCTGTCAATTCTGAATCTTCTTTGGCCTTAGCAGCCGCCACTTGTTGACGAATTCCATCTTTGAGTTGGTTGATGAGTTGCACTTCGTTATCTAATCTTTCGAGTAGGACACCATCCCTTGCCAGTAGGAGCTTATTGTGAGTCTTATTGGTAGCCTTTGTGGGCTTCTGGATACTGTCGTAAGAACCTGGTGACATGTAGAAGAAGGATAAACGAGATGCGACATTTGTGGTGATATGTCGCGATGGATAGACAGAGCGACATTTCTGCAACAACTATAATATACAAACCGCATTTGATTTACATATATATATATATATATATATAGTAGAGAATAAAATTGACTGAGAAAATGTAGATTCAGGATGAAACATCCTTTTTACATATCATAATATTCATACAACGAGTTTTTTCACAATTTCCCATTGTCAATGCTTGCAGATAACCAGCTCCAATGTTGGGGATATTGTTGTGTGGCAATTATTCATATATCCAGTTTCGTGTAGGTGGGATAAAAACTCATAAATATTTATATTGAATTCCGTCTCCATTACCATTTCATTTCCATTTCTAACACCAATACCAACAATCGTATTTATCATGTTAATTGTCAGGGATTTCAATCACAGCATTCACAATTGAGTTTGCAATTACATTTAATACTCAAACAAATCTTGGTTCCAAAATCAATTTACCCAAAGGATTCTTGGAGTGGCCCTGACCATATTCAAATACAGTGAGACCAGCCACAATGGTTTCGAGAACTCTACCTTGAAACTCTTGACCATCATAGGCCGTAAGCTTATTCTTGAAGTAGGTCTCCAGGTTGTGTACAATATACTTTTCTTCAGGGTTGAAAACCAATAAATCAGCATCAAATCCAACTTCAATCTTTCCCTTACAGTGACTTAAGCCAACTTGTTTTGCTGTGTTCACAGAACACCATTTGTTGATTTCTGTAAATGAAACTGGTGGATCAAGCTTAAGACCTTCAGTGTGTAAAATTGGTAAGCCAAATCCTACTGAACTAATACCACCCCAAGCTTCAAAGAAATCTCCTTTTTCTAAACCCTTTAATTCGGGAGTACATGGGGAATGATCTGAAACCACAGTAGTTATAATATCGTTACGCAATGCTTTCCATAACAACTTGCGGTTATCATCTGTACGGATTGGTGGACAACACTTGAAATGTGTAGAACAATTTCCAATCGCCTCTGCTGTTAATGACAAATAATGGAAACATGTTTCAGCAGTAATGGGTAACCCGAGAGATTTTGCAGCTCTGATCAATGGAATAGCTTCATGGGTAGCCAAGTGAACGATATGCAATGGAACGGTAGGAATCTGAGTTGAACAATTGATGATTTCAGCAATTGCAGTGGTCTCGAAATTATCAGGTCGAGATGCCAAAAATGCAGCATATGATGTAGGATCGATATCTTGTAAGATAGAGTTTTCTTGTTGAGCCACCAAAAGAGGTGTTTGGTTGAATTTGGTGTCCTGGTGATGGGCATTTGCAATATGAGCTGAACGACCATAAGTAGGATCAGCAGCTGCCAATATGGGTGTTTTAGCTAAGGCCTTCGCTTGAGCATCGGATAACACCGAATGATCAATTGAACCAGCATGATTATGAGGAAGGGAACAATTTTCATGTTCTTCATGATGACATCTATCTTTAGAAAGAATATCCACCACACGTTTGGGTGCTCTATTGATGAAAGAAGCTGACATACCAAGATCAAAATCATCGATATCAGGAGAAAGGTTTAAAGATGCAGTTTTGATATCAATAGCACTGGTGACGTTACTGGTCAATGCACTGTTATAAACACTTGATTCAGCACTGGTGGGGGTCTCTGTAGTGACTTGAGAACTGAAAATATCGTTGGGGGATTCATCGCGAGACAGACTTACCTCTTCATCTTCTTCGCCCCCAACACTGAACCGGGGTTGGGAAGCAATCAATAATGGTGAAGCACCTTCGCGGTGTTGAAGTTCCACTGGTGGTTGATGGTGATTGGGTTGCATTTCTGCATGGAACATCAACACTGTAGGTTTATCGGCGACAGTTTTCATTGCCTCGAGAATGTAGGAAGGGTCAATTGCAGGAAACTCGTCCACTCCACTTTCTATCAAGAAACCTTTGAATCCCCTAACACCAGCTGAGATCAAGGGCACAAGGTGGTCCAAATTATCAGGAACCATACCACCCCAGAACCCAACATTGACCCAAGTTTGACCTCTAGCGGCATTTATCTTCAAGTTGAAATTGGAGATGGTGGTAGTAGGTGGGATTGCGTTTAATGGCATATCGATGACGGTAGTAACACCACCAGAGGCAGCAGCCTTTGTCCCAGTAGCAAAGCCTTCCCACTCTGTTCTTCCTGGTTCATTCAAGTGGACGTGGGCATCGACCAACCCTGGCATAACAACATTGGGTGTGACATTTCGATAGTCTTTGGGGTGAACATCGTACGCTTTCAAGATGGGGTCAGTGGCATGGAGCACGGAGTTGGCAACGTGTAGGATCTTACCCGATTCAACGGAGTAGATTATGGTGGCAGGAACAAGCAGAGGCTCTCCTGACGGACCTGGTAAAAGGATTCTAGAAGAAGAAAGAGCCAACGACATTATTGATCACAAGTGATTATTCTTGTTGATAAGTGTGAGGAATCTGGGGTACAGCTAGATCAGTAGATCAATAGATCAACGATAAGAAGGGGTAAAGCTGGAAGAATCAAGCGGTCCTAAAGGCAGGTGTTATCCGTTGAAAGCAGACAGGTAAGATGTCCTTTGATAACAATACAAGTACCAGTTGGTAGATGGTAGATGGTGATGTTTGTGTTGAGACTAAAGGATCAACAAAGTACCACTAAGGTAGGAAACAAAAGCGGAAAATCGGAGGGATAGAAGATTCTCGATGATGCTAACAAAGCTCTGATATCTATTTGGAAGTTCCGAACTTTGTAGGAGACTTAATCGAGGATAGTGAGCCTTATCTTGTAACAAGTGGCCCCGGATCGTTTGGAATGTCAGAGAAGAATTTGGAACTTTTGAAAGCTGGGAATGAAATCGGGACGCTGGTGTAACAAGGTGGTCTACCAAGAAAGTCAATCACGTGGAGTGGAATAGGTATGGAGGTGGTAGTAATGGATGGATTGTTTGGTACTGATAAGGTTTTTGCAGTAACGTTTCTTTTTCCGGGCCGATATTTGGGCACGTGATGAGTGGGTGGGTAGGAAATGAGTAAGTCTTGCTAGAATGGAGTTATGGAGCCGGGATTTTTGGCCCAGGGTATTGTCAGATTGTAAAGAAGTGACTATAGCTTTGGTTTACCTTTATGTGCGTTAGAACAGGCCTTAGTTGGGACTTTTGGTGGATTCCGCAGCGGAACCTCCATCCGTGTTTCGGCGATGTCCGGATATGGTTATGTGCCCCTACACGATACTCGGTGATCCATCCAGAAATATTTCTTTTTGTAGGTAATTGACATGAGTCGTGGTCGGGATCGTGTGTATACCAATATGTTAGTGATCATGAGAATCGTAACTCCCCAAGATGGTGATGGTGGGGGAGTTGGAGGAACAGGTGGTACGTTTGGGGCTACAAGCGGGAGTAGAACTGTAAATTTCCCCACAATTCCCAACTCCCCACAATCCCAGTAATCCAAGGTAAAAGGCCAAAAGGTCAAAAACGGAGTCATCCATTTACTATTCACTGAGGCCAAAAATGGACTATTCACTGAGGCAAAAATGGAGTCATCCATTAACTATTCACTTATTTTCATCCAGGTTCAGTCTCTAAGTTTTGTAGGTGATCAAGTTCTTCCCACTACCAGCAACTCCCTGTAAGTAAAGGTCACTCAAGGATTTCAGGCCATCGTAAGAAATCTCGGTGGAATGGGCATCGACCAATTGTCCCTCTTCGTACCAGGAGATGATTCTGTCCAAAGTCTCTTTTTTCAATTGTTCATTATCTTTCAACAAGGCAGTGACCCAGAAACCGGCACTGGTGATGTTCTTAAAAATGTGTAAAGAAGTAGGTAAAATCACCGGTTGGAACGACATTCCTCCGTAAGTTAACATCAATCCATTTGGTGCCAATTTCCGTGCGATACCGGTGGCATTCTTACCACCCACACAATTCAATGCAAGCTTGATTTCTCCACCCGATTCCTTGGTCCAGCCCTTGATGGTAGTTCCGAAATCACGACTGGCGTTTTCTTCTTCGGTAATCACTTGTGTGGCACCTTTAGACTTCAATTGATCCACCAATTCACTCAAATTCTCTCTGTCACGAACCACACTAAGAACATTGAAATTAAGAAGTTTACCGATTTGGGACACATATTGTCCAACAGCAGAATTGCCTCCATTTTGAATCACCCAGTCCTTTCCAGGATTGAGCTTGACATAGTGAGTTAACATCAAATAAGCCGTGAGTGGGTTCACACTAATAGTTGCAGCCTGATTCAATGATAAGCCATGAGGCTTACCAGAGGCACGAGACTGTTGTGGGTTTCTGATCTTGATGAATTTGGTGGAGTCTTCCAATGCATGAGTTCTCCAGGTTCCCAAGTTGACTTGAGCAGGAATGGCCCAATCACCAACTTCGAAGTCTTTGACATCAGAGCCAACATGGATCACTTCAAAGAGTCCTTCATTACCACAAACACTAGCGGGCTCTGAAGTTCCAAATTCCGTGGTGGGTTTTGGTTTGGATGGATACACCCCCTGGATTTGATTGATATCACTAGGATTGACGGGAGAGGCCAATGTCTTCACTATGACCTGATTTGAGCCAATTTTAGTCTCATCTATCTCGTAAGTGTGAGTTTGCAATACGTCTTTTGGCTCACCGTTTTGTTTATAGAGCACGATATTGGAAGTAATCATAGTTCTGATTTGGGTCTTTGCAATTGACCTTTTGACTATGGTGGAAAGCATGGTAGGGTGTTCAGAGTTAGTAGTGTAAATGTTGGGATAGCAATCGTGTCATGTGAGATGCCTGCTTATATAATCACACCATAATGGTTAGAGATAGCTAAGTTTATGGGAAAGAGAGAGAAGAGAGAGGAGAGAGTCTTGATAGTTTAATTAAAACTATGCTGATGTACTGGAGGGGTCTGTTTTTGACTTAGTGGGAAATTGTAGTAGATTAAATTAAATGAATTAATAGTTGATTTGTATAAATGATTAATAGTTGGTTTACTAAATTGAGTAAAATTAATCCAGGATTCTAATGATAATTCTAATGATAGTTGGAGAATGTAAATGGGATTTATTGATTAATTAAAAGTCATTTACTATGATGTAATTATGAGAATACTGAATTGAGCGAATGGAAAATTTTTCAACTAAATTCATTTTCATCGTATTCTGAATATCAACATGAAAACAGTGTCAACCTTTTTAAACTTTTTATACTACTTATTGGTGGGTGGATAATTCCAGGGCTACATCATTGAAAAGAAGAATAATTGAAACTATCAAATTTGACTAAATTTTTCACTTACTATTTCACTAACTATTTCAAATCAACCAGTCAATTGTCAAATGAATTGATGAATTATGTCATCTAATCAATTCCCACCCAAGAAGTGAGATAAATTAGCTGAAATAAGTCTTGAAAGTTAGAAGTTCTTTGTATTGGAGTTCTAATCTCATTGGTTAATATTTATATTATACCGAACGATCAAACAATGTTCAAATAACTTATTCGTCCTTCTTTTCTTGCTCCTTCTTAGCCTTCTCTCTTGCAATCCGCTGAGCCTTCTTCATCTTGATGTTTTGAAGGGTTCCTACCACAAAGTACACAAAATTGAAAAACACCACCCAAAGCTCTGGCAGAATGAATTTTTGAGCAATAATCAATGACACAAATGATGTGACAAGGGAAGATTTTAAGATGGTGGGGTAATTTCTCTTCAATCCTGCCTTCACCACTTGGAATGCCCTACAGGCTTCATCGGAGACGGACTTTCCAGCTGATTTGTAGCCATTGAGAAGTGAAACCCAACTGGTATAAGTAGCAGCCAATAAAGGAGTTACAGTAGACAACAGGGTAAGAAGTTGTAACACCCTTAATCCAGGACTTAAAGGAGGTTGGAAAATATAATTGATCACTTTATAGAGATTGTGACTGATGGGAGTTGCAATCAAACTTCCATAAATAATCATGGTAAGAAGTTTCAGAGAAAACACATGCTTGATCTCTTGATTGAAGATGGTAGATTGATGAAATTCTCGAGTAACGATTGAGGAAATGATCTCGTTAAGTCCCAGGAACACTCCTGAAGTAACCGACTTGGTGAGAAGAGGATACGCCGCAAGATATGCGAGGTATTTGGCATTCAATGTTTGGGATTTTGGTTTGGCCATGATGGAACAATCTGGAATTTCGAGTCTCGAATTGCAAAGAACAATTGATGTATTTTGGTATGGAAATCTCGACAGATAATGAACTAATAGATATCAACTGGTTACGTAATCCGGATAAGATCGTATTATGTGGGGTGGAGGGGGAAGGGGAAGTGGGCATGTGATGTAAATGAGTATAATTGATGGTGTTTAACTCATCATTGACTCACATGGTTCTTGATGACATGGCGGGGATCGGGTGTCGGTAGCCATGGTGGCTTATGGGTTTGGGTTTGAAGGTTAGGCGAGTTAGCGGCATCCCAATGGAGATGGTGGGGTTCTCAACTGATTAGGCCTCGGTCGGCTATATGCAGTACACGGATATGGGGGGATTTGTATAGTCAACGGGAGATAAGGTTATATGCAGGATACGATATAGTGGAGGGTTTTAATATATAGTGGAGGGTTTCACCATACCCATCTTCGATGTGTATATAAAATTAATGACCACCTCTTAAAGAGAGAGGGAACAATGACTAATAAGTAAAATAAATGTAAGGATAGAATCTTTAGCATAGCACTAAGTAAGGCACAGAAAATAAAGTAGTAATAACAGCAGAAAGTCAATAACACCTGAACAATATCGAATACCAGAACATCAGAACATCAGAACATCATAATTTCAGAACAACAGAATATTAAATTATCCCGCGTTTTTCCCGGTTTCCGGTTTCCGTTTCAACCACATTGTAACCAAATGCAACCCTTAACCACTTCTCTACTTCCACGTAGAGTCTCAACTTGTGTCTTTATGTGTAAGGCATTTGTGAGAATGGAGGGATCCGTGGCGGGCTGATAATCTAGCTCCACCATTGGGATGATTTAGATTGCACCCCGGCTTATTTAGTGACCCTTGTTACCAAAACCACCAATAAATCCTAAGATAGAAAATTCATTAAATTAATTAGAGAACCTAAAATTAATAATTAAACAACCTAAAGTAACATCAATAAATCACCAACAAAAACATTAGAGATAAACGTGAACGTTCAAATATCCATCTTCAGATCATAAAATTTCATTCTTTCTGATCTTGAAAACAAAAATATTCCTGAACATTTAGATATATTAGATAAATGTAAAGTAGACAATTTTAATCATGTAAACCGTAACCTAAAGTGGCTCTAGAACTATAAGATAAAGTTTCATTATTTAGGGGAACTAAAGGTAAAGGAGTACCACTAGGAATGCATAAAGCAAAGAACCCTCAACCATGTATATTCAATCCCATTAAAACATCACCTAATCATAACAACAATAATGAAATTACAACTAATTGAGCTGAGTGATTCTTTCTTAGTTTATTATTCTAATATAGAAGAGGGAACTGTTTAAGGTTAAGAAGATTCCTAGGAGGATCTTGCGCAATTTAACTACGGTTGGGTATCATACTTCATCAAAGTTCACCAAAGAATCAAAGTTAATCAAAATTGATGAAACTTCACAAAAGTAGTGTTTTGGCAGATGCTTAGGAACCTTTTTTTAGTAACAGATAAATTGCATGTAATATCATGTAATAGGTGGAGTTTTTCCGATACCTGATCTCGATTGCTCTACTACGTTCACAACCAGCACCTGGGCTCGAGAGATAAAATACGTCTCAGATTGTTCCAGTTAGTGACAGACAGTTATACAGATACGAAGCGTTGTAACGGTAGAAACGGTGTAACGGTAGAAACATAAACAGCAAAGTGGCATCGGATTTATACAGCTGAATGTAAGATAAAGTTATGAGAATAGTAAGAAATATTCAGTAATTAAATTCCTATAACATCCCAGAAAACACATAACGAAAAGAAAGCAGCTACAAATCTCACCTTGGCATCAGAAACTGAATTGCAAAGTTTCTGGTAGTCTTGGATATTCTGGTAGTTCTGGTAGTTCTGGTAGTTCTGCTTAGCTGAACTTCATCTACTCGAATGGACGGAGTTCCTAATTAAATAGAAATAGATCAAGCAATTCGTTACAAGCAAGCAATTATTCAATAGAGCTGAAGAAGACAATAAGGAACAATGCTCAGATCTAAAGTAATAAATTAATCAACGTTTAGGCCTGATCTCGAAGAAACAGCGGTCGATTGACTACAGCATATGATTCCATAGGAACAGATATCATGAACCTGGCTATTAACCGAGTATGTTGATCTGAAAATAGATTACAACAGAGCTCTTAATTCTCTCAACTCTCTATCGTGAAATTGATCCAAAACTTGAGAGTATTCTTCTCTTCATCTCCGTATACATTGATTTTAAGTTAGTTATTAGTATATTGATATGAATACGACATGATGCTACACTCAAGTGAGTTTCATTACATTTAAATGATATCCAGGTCTATTAGGTTAAGATTAAGATTTTATACTACAATGAATATAATTATAAATTAATAACCAGAGATATAGGTACAATAATATTCAATCAAATTTTAGTCAGGAGGTATAAACATAGTGGGAATATAATATTACCCCTAAATTGGATATATTTCCAACTGCTACGTTTGATAAAATATATAGTAATTCAATCAATTAACATATCAGTACCAATGGATTGACTGTTCTTGAGCTAGTTGAATAATCTGATGTGAATGCTTAGGTAATAGAAATTGAAGGAATATTATCTTGTTAACTAACTGATTAAAAGGAATCTGAGATTCCAACCGGTTCGTGCAGTTTACACTGAGTGATTATACCATTGAATGGATTTTAGACTTGTTAAATCTTACTATTGTAATTCTGATCGAATTGAAGAACAAAATTCTATGAATTGGTGTCAGATGAAACGACCCAGTTTCCATCAAAGACAAAGGTCATAATTTGGTCGTTCAACCTAAAGATTATGCTCTAACCTTTCCACGTGCTTTTCTTTTTCCTTCCTACCACACTCTGAGATTTTTCACATCTTTGACCAATTACAGGGAGGTAGTGACGTTCGTAATAATGAACGATATCACCGACAATCTGGTTAACACCGATAGAATGACTGGTAACAGTGACAACATCGACATCACGCCATTTGGATCTCGTTCTCGATCCCCCATTAGTAATTAGATGGCTCTGAATGATTCAATTGTAGTTAATGGGTAGTCAAATGGGATTAATGGGGATTAATGGGGATTAATGGGGATTAATGGGGATTAATGGGGATTAATGGGGATTAATGGGGATTAATGGGGATTAATGGGGATTAATGGGGAACTAATGACCCACCAATTGAAACCAATTGGAACCAATGGAAACCAATGGAAGATATTCTGCATTGATTTTCTTTTTTCTACCGGCTTGGTTAAATCGAAAGGCTTGGGACCCAATGTGGTACCACCAAGCCTCATCCCATTCATGGCCTAATGATCCTATTCATAACACGCACATTGGAGAAATTGGAGACATTGGAGGAGTTAAGATTAAGATAGTGGCCAACCTGCTAAACTGCTAAAATGATAGCCCGATAAACTGATAAACTGATAAACTGCATTATTAAACTGCTAAAATTATGAAATCCCAAGTTGGGATAATAAGCGTAACGGTAGAGCCATTCTGGAGCAAATAATACGAAGAATTTGTGGAGTGCAGGGCTTAGTAATTCAGGCACTAGAAACATTTCAAAGTGTTCTTGAGCATAACGGATGTGGGGGATATTTGTGGGGTACTTGTTCAATTGCCTATGTAGGTACCGATGACCTGTATAGAGACCGGAAGAACACCTTCAAACCCCATACAGGCGGGATAGTGCGCAGATTGATGCAGGTTTTTGCAGATTTTCGTAGTCCGGGAAAACATCAAAAAGTAGAACGAGTCAGATTAATGTATCCCCCACAAAATAGTAAGATGCATAAAACCTTATTCACCTGAAATTTCTTTTTATTAGAGAGATAGTGAGACTGAGATATTGAGAGCTTGGGCAAATTTACTAGAGCTATTAAAGTTAGTTATATCAAGTTAGGTTTGTGATCGTGATTGTACTTAACCAGAGGGCAACGCCTGGTGACATCAAGCTCACCAATCTCTAATCACCTACCATCGCCACATTGGGTTTGTGAATATTTTGTAGCTTTGCAGCGCCCATGCATTGAAGAGTAATGTCTGCACTAAACCTGCATCACGGGAGAACTGCACCAATGCCAATGGATTTCGGAGAAACAGCTCGCACAAATGTCTGCATATGTCCTTTCCACCCTCAGGTTAATATGATGGTTTGGAGTCTTGGGTGCCTTTCGGAAGAACAGTATCATGGAACTCAAAAGTGGACCATGATTCTGCATAGAATGCAGTCTCTAACCCCAACCACCCCACCCCAACCCCAGTTGTTCTCAACACCACCATACCAACTGAAGTACTCGGCTTAACACCTTAACGTGTTTAGTGATCTTCATCCCACCGAATTACCAGTTACGATTACGCCCAATTTCTGTAGTTCAACCGGCCACACTCGTTGTACCAATCCCTCCTCAGTCTTGACAGAACGAGCAATTGGGCAAAAGCATATGAGCAAAAGTCTGTAAGGTCGCTGTGTTTGTTCCAAAACTGTCAAGTCCTGCTTGCTGCAGACACGCGTACCTCCAAGAAACCGACACTTTTCATGGTTGAAAATCATTGGCCTCGCTGACATCATACTACGGAAAAAGACAACCAGCATCAGATCTTGGTACCCCACGTTAGGTGTTTTCCCGATGGGCAGGGGTAAGACGTGTTGGGCTAATGTATGTGTGAGATACGTAAAGCTTGTCAGATATGGTCAAATATGATGGGTGTAATGAGGCATAATATGTGACAGACACTTTTGTTCCACATTAGGAAAGAGGGTTTCGAGGCATTTAGGCATTCGGTGGGGACAAGGGTTACAATAACGGTAGTTAGTAGTGATTGAAACTGAGCCAAATAAGTTTAAAACGTCTATTAAGTTAAATAATTAGCCAAATATGAGATTTGGCTCAAGGGAAAAGGTTGGAAGTTTGGCCACTGTTTCTAGGATGGGGGCTCTGGAGGGTCCTAGGTTAGGATTGATGAACATCCGACAATTTCACTCAAACCCCACGCTGGAACGCATACCGCTGCACAGTTTTTTTATTCCCCAATATTTTTTTAAGATCCCCGAATCTGCATGAATTGGTGCAGCATACGCGCGGCGTGCCCCTCTACCGCCCCACCTTCCTACCCTCTTTGTAGGCTGCTAAATCCTTGACTATATAAGCTGGATGATTCCCTGGTTATCTTGATTCCTATCATCAAAATGAGTTCGCCTCAAGATACTACCACCCCAGAATTATCTATTCAGGCCAAGGATGAAGGGTTGTTCGAGAACACCTCGTCAACTTCATCCTTCACCGACAAGAAAAACAAGCCCTCCGATTTGGAATCCTTTGACTCCGCTCTCCAGCCTAACAGTGAAGAAAAGGACAACATCTTGACTCAATATACCGTGGACCAAGTGATGCAAATGGGACGCTCCTACGCCAGCAAGCATGGATTAAGTACAGAATTGTTTGCTAAAGCCGCTGCCGTGGCCCGTAATCCTACTGGATTCAATTCCATGGAGTTCTTAACTGAAGAAGAGAAGATCGCCTTGAATACCGAAAGAACAAAGAAATGGGACATTCCTAACAGATTGTACAGTGTGATTGCTTTAGGTTCAATGGCTGCTGCTGTTCAAGGTATGGACGAATCGGTCATCAATGGTGCCACCTTGTTCTATCCAGTAGCCTTTGGAGTCAGAACCATGAAAAATGCCGACTTGATTGAAGGTTTGGTCAACGGTTCTCCTTACCTTTGTTGTGCCGTGTTCTCTTGTTGGACCTCGGACTTCTGGAACAAACACTTGGGTCGTAGATGGACCATTTGGTGTGGATGTTTGATCTCTGCACTCGGTTGTATTTGGTCTGGTTTTGTTAATAACTGGTGGCATTTGTTTATTGCCAGATTCTTTATGGGTATTGGAGTCGGTGTCAATTCTGCCACCGTGCCTGCTTATTCTGCTGAATGTATTCCTAGTCATATTAGAGGTTCATTGGTTATGTTGTGGCAATTTTTCACTGCTGTTGGTATTATGTTTGGTTACGTTTCTTCTTTGGCTTTCTACTACGTAGGAAAGCATGGTTTTGATTCAGGTTTGAACTGGAGATTAATGTTGGGTTCAGCTTGTATTCCTGCATTCATTGTTATGTGTCAAGTTCCATTTGTTCCTGAGTCTCCTAGATGGTTAATGGCTAAGGGAAGACATGCCGATGCTTACGAATCATTATCCAATTTACGTTCTGCTAATATTTCCGCTGCAAGAGATACATTCTATCAATACGTTTTGTTACAAGAAGAATCGTCTTATGATAAGCCATTCTTCTCCAAATTGAAGGAATTGTTCACCGTTAGAAGAAATAGAAACGGTGCTCTTGGTGCTTGGATTGTTATGTTCATGCAACAATTCTGTGGTATTAATGTCATTGCTTACTATTCCTCCTCCATTTTCGTTAATTCTGGCTTTACTGAAATCAGTGCTTTACTTGCATCTTGGGGTTTTGGTATGCTTAACTTTACTTTTGCCATTCCTGCCTTCCTTACCATTGATAGATTTGGTAGAAGATTCTTATTGTTAGCAACTTTCCCTCTTATGGCCATCTTCTTGTTGGTTGCCGGTTTCGGATTCTTGATCGACGAAGATTCCAATCCAAAGGGAAGATTGGGTATGATCATCATGGGTATTTACTTGTTCGCTTGTGTCTACTCTTCTGGTGAAGGACCAGTTCCTTTCACTTATGCTGCCGAAGCTTTCCCATTATACCTCAGAGACGTCGGTATGTCTTTCGCTACTGCCACTTGTTGGTTCTTCAACTTCGTGTTAGCTTTCTCATGGCCAAAAATGAGAGCTTCCTTCACTACTACTGGTGCGTTCTGTTGGTACGCCGCTTGGAATGTCATTGGATTTTTCTTGGTGTTGTGGTTCTTGCCAGAAACCAAGGGTCTTACCTTGGAAGAATTGGACGAAGTGTTTGCTGTTTCAGCCATGAAACATGCTAGATATCAAACCAGAGAATTTTGGGATGATCTTCAAAGAGTGGTGTTGCGTCGTAATGTTAAGCCACAACCTCCATTATATGACCATCAAAGATTGGCTGTCACCAACCCAGAATGGAACAACAAGGGTGAGATTACTCACGTTGAGTAGGGCTTTTACTTCAATACTGTCACCGTGTGACATTTAATATAAATATAATTATACATTTGAATTGTTAATAACCTGTAACCTGTAGTTGTGGATACCAAGTCTCGAATATTATTTACTGTATCTCGAGGTACGTGTTGTGAGCCCTTTTCAAGACAAAAAGCTCCGCGTAATATGACCAAGCAATTAATGTCTGCATGAGTTGATGTCTCTCCCATAACAATTATGATAAGAATTATATGACGTACTATTCTACAACAGCAACTATATTATTGATAAAATAATATAAATCAATCTCTGAAGAAAAGATAGATGATATAGTTGGGATACTTCAGAATAACCTTTAGCCGAGGGTTATGAAAGTTGGTAAAAGCTACTCGATGCTGAAAGGGGAAGGCCGTTGAGAATTACCCGGTATTGGAAATGATACTAGACTATCTTAGGTTTATACAGTTTCAGGTACCACTATGCAGATGCCCCCACCCAGACACTGCAGACACTGTAGACGCAGTATGAACATGCCGTCATTAAGTTTTCATGCTTGTTATGCAATTGCTTGAATGACATTAGTCCCACACGTCCAAAGTATAAAGATGTCAACCACTTGACCGCATAATGCACAGTAATTGGGGAATGAAGATTTACGCATCATGCACTATGCGGACATAAACATAATGTATTTACATAATGTATATTGTATTAACCACCACCTGTTACAACAAGTTCTCACAATACAACATCTCTGGTAATTTCACCACTGATGTTGTAGCTGTTGTAAGTTTCTTCAAGGTTTAATATTCATTTCCACAATAAGTGCACTAAATTTCGCCTTTATCAGATAAGTCTACATTGTTCTAATTATCTCTATTATTATACTAGTAGGAAAATCTAAAATCTGGATTGAACTAACCTTATGAAAGTAGACTTGTGCTCATGTCAATTTTCTCAACAATCGTAGGAACTTGGGTATAGGGCGAAAGACTAATTGAACCATCATCAAAAATATTTATATAATACTGCATCTCTTTCATCCCCTATATCTATCCATCAAGTGCTGGTTCCTCTCAAGCTCTTCCACACTCTTGGTCATTTTGTAAATCTAAGACATGGAGGTTTCTTATGAATAGTGCTCTAGAAAACACGGCATGTTAGAGGAAGACGACATGCGAAAGGAAAGACGACATTTTTACTTCACTGTCTTCATCGATGTAGAACCAAGAGATCTGTTGTTGAGAGTTTTGATTGTTTCGTTAGTTAGAAACGTTATTTGTGTGTTTTCCTTCCCGGAAAGCCGCCAAAGAGCCTTCAAGGCCACTTAATACCGTGAATACTTCTGAGTCTACCATAGAGAACACAATTCTATGAATTGATTACATAATCCTGTGAAATGTCTGATCACGCGACATTTTATAACACCTAGAACTAGGATCTATGCCAAAGTACACTAGCTGGGGCTAAAGCCGCTATAAATAGTTCTGATCTACTACAGAGATCCAATTACACCTGGGGAAACTTTGATTCTAATTTAAGACATCTTTTTGGCCCTATTGAGTCACCATATGCTCCCATTCAGTCCATACCCTGTCAAATGATCCAAATAACAACAATAACAATACCCAAATCTACACAATACTGAAATGAAGCCTCCATTCTATTTCATTCTATTTCATTCTCTTGGTTCCCCGAAGAATCCGTATAGGTGTATCTCATCCAAGCCCTAATGAACCGTATGAACAGGGTAGTGCGCCCACCGAAAATATCACTATATAACCATCACCTTGAAAATTTTTAAAAGGTTGATACGTACGCCTCCTATTCACTGCACCATACTGTTCATGTATGACTGGAGGGGAAAAGGAAGGCCAGAAAAACTCGAATAACGACCTCATACTAAGTTGACTTCTTCTGTAGTTGTACTTGGATCTTGCGTTATCGATACAGTTCGTAGAATTGGAGACATTTACCACACATTGGTAGATATTACCATATCAGATGAACTCCTATTCCAATTGAGTTACCATTGACTCCGTTAATTGGCTGAAAAGAATAAACCTAAATCGCTTGACTAGAACTATCTGGCCAGCACCGTTTCACCTTAGTTCTGAAGATTTCACTAGAGCTGTCTAGCTAGATGTTCTCCTTACTTGAACTTTGTATTCCATAATACTTGTAAAAGACCCGTACTGCAACACTTAAGCCTCCAGAACCACGTCCATTAGTCCAAGAATCCTTAACTTCTTGACTTCATTAAGACTGGAAAGAGCGAAGGTTTAATTGATGGTTCTGAATTACTACAAAGTATCTCTTATCGATAAAGCCCTCTTAACATCTGTAGAGGTTCATTCATGTAATTCATTCATATCTCCACCTCCTCAAGATACATTTGAAACTTCTCTTGATACAGAGTTGTAAAGGAGACACGTTCAGTACGTCATACATATACTCTGTTAATTGTTTTACTTAGTATTTGTATTTGTTCTTGTTTTGTATTTGTTTTGCATTTTGTATTATTCAATATACACCTCTTATCTCAAAAAGTCTCTCAAGTAAGATCCCAACTTGTTGGCACCATCCTCTAAGGCATCCTTCAAAACATCCAAGTCTTGGTTGGCATTACCAGAAAATTTGGATGCAAATTCCCTTGCACTAGCTTCCAATTCTCCAAGTCCACCAGATGCTGCACGATTTGGACGATTGGCTTGTTCTTCTTCTCCGAAGTAAGAGGAGGATGAAATAGATTGAGCTCCATTGAAGGCTTGTAACTTTTCTTTGGCTTCATTCTTGGCCAGTTCATCGAAACGTGGACCTCTACCAAAGAATTCATCGGAAGAAATACCTTTTTGAGTACCGTATTTATTGGAAACTTCTCCAGTATACTTCACATCCTTGTACTTCTTAGCGTTAGGGTTGGTAATAACGTTAGCTCCTTCAGTCATTCCGAAACCCAATTTTTGGAATTTAACTGTGGTATCATGGACTGGTTTGTATTCTTCTTCCTCATCTGCTATTTTGGCCAGTTTCTTTGGAACTGATGGGGTAGACAAAGCTGGTGTGGTGGTGGTGACATCTGCAGTTGGAGTGTATCCCAATTTCTTGGCTTCTTCGGCTTCTTGCTTAGCTTTCTTTTCGATTTCATCGAAATCAATCACTTCGTCGGTCTTATTGATTCTCTTAGCAGCTAATCTGGAAGTTCTTGGACCATTACCTTTACCAGACAAAATCGACTTCTTAGCAGCCACAGCATTGTTACCAGCAGTGGTACTGCTCTTAAGTCTAGTGGTGGTACGGGTGGTGACAGGCTTCTTCTTAAGACTCAAGTCATCAGAGGATGCGTTGGGGGTTATGTTCTTGGACAGTAAAGGCGATGGAGTTGAATTAATCGGTTTGGTCCAGTTTGAGAAGAAATCATCACCTTCTCCAACACTTGCTGCTCCATCAGAGTTGGGTTCATCAGCATCATCAAGAACCACCAAGTCAGGATGTCTCTCTGCATCTTTCGATGCCTTTTCTTTCAATTTATCCTTATACTTCTTGGCCACTGGAGAAGTGTATTTGGCAGTAGCATCGACTCCATTCTTGTTAATGTACTGAGATCCGCCGTTCTTGACGAAAAAGTCCTTGGCCACCTGGTTACCTCCAAACTTGAAGTTCCGCAACTGGATCCGTTGCCACTGATCGAGATTGGAAGACTTCACGAACGATATATGGACTCCCAAGTTTCTATGAACCGCTGAACATTCCAAGCACAACAAGATACCAAAAGGAATCGAGGTCCAAGTGGGGTTTTTGTTGGGACAATCAAAACATACTTGGTTAGCTGGATCCTTCTTCAACCTATCGAATACCTTAGAAGCCTCTTCCTTGGAAGCGAAGACGTCGGACATGCTGCTGTTGATGTTGGTAGTTGTTGATACGTGGAAAAGTGAGCAGATCAGGTCGTGTGCACACCGCGTATAGATAGCGTAGATTACCCAATCCACCACACCTCAACACCTCAACACCTTACATAAGAATATAGTCCCTTAATATTGAAAAGGGAATATGTGCTAAATAGAGCCAGAGACTTTAGACTCAGAGGAATATTCTATTATGAAAACAAATCGCATAGATTTCAACTTGAGGTATAAGTAATATTCTAATTAATTCTGATGAGAAGTATATATCAGAGTCAAATTCAAGAGAAAATAGGTTTTTGATCTTTCTGGGATTCTAGATGCTTTCCTAGATATCAATAGAGTCTATGGCAATTTTTTCAGAATTGTATCTCCATATTTAGCCCAGAACACATTAATCCTTTATCAATGGACCCTTATCTGCCATCTCCAACTCTTCTCCTATCTCCAACTATTCCCTAATTCTACCATACTACAATATCTAATCCAAGTATTTCAACCTTCATCACAAAGCCCTGGTCTGGCCACTACATGCTTATCAATTTGAAAATATTCAGATGTATGCTCGTGTATTTACATGATAATTTACATGATGGTAATGGCCCTCGATGACTTCATTGGAACTCACCAGAAGTCAATATTGTGGTCAAAAAGAAATCAATGGAACATTGGAACCATTGAAATCATTGAAATCAGTGGAATCAGTGGAATCAGTGGAACGGTCTAGAACCACCTCTAGCAAATTCAAGGACCTTCCATCCGTCAGTGACCTCATTATCGAATTCCTCAGGGATTCTGGTCAAAACCATAGCGTAAGTACTCAATTGAATGTGATCTTCAGTACCAGCAGCAACTTCACCAGTCTTGGCCTTTCTATACAAATGAATTTCTTGAGCTCTGCAACTGACAACGATCACAGGAACATCATTGGGTTGGAGACTCTTACATGTAACAATCTCAACTCCACGGATATCCAAAATACGTCCATCAGAAAATAATCCTTGTTGAATAAACTGCTTGTTGTTAGCTTCCCATACGTTATAAGGGGCCTCACTCAACCATTGCTTCAAAACGTTGGCATCATTCTTTATGTAAGCATCCAATAATTCCGGTACGATATAGTTGGTCAAAGTTTTATGGAAGTTAACTATCTTGAAAGAAGGATCCATTAATTTAAGTTGTTTAATCACCTTGGCTTCTTCAGTTTCGGCAAAGAATCCAGTGACTTTTTCGAAAATGGTTCTAATGAGAGAAATCAATCCATTCTCGGATTCTTCCCATTTCTCTCTAAGATACACGAATCCTTTACCGGCTGGAGTCTTATGCTTGAAATTTTCCCATTTGTCTCCCATGCTTGGACCACTAGCCTTATGCTCAGTGGCAACAAGCGCAGTACCGGCCTCTTCATCCTCTTTGACAGGTCTCAAGTGCTTGTTCTTCATCTTTTCTTCGATTTCCCTCTTTCTCAATACCTCTCTTTGTTCCTTAGTTAAGAAACCACCGTAAGTGGTGGAAGAACCATCGTCAATCACGTTGGAAACATCCTTATACACTTGAGTTTGTCTAACTGGGTCGAAGGCCTTGTCAGCAACTTCAGCACCAACTCTGACAGTGGTACGAACACCCTTACCAACTGGTGAGTCCCATGCCTTCACTGCGGCACCTCCAACGGCTCCAGCAGTCTTCTTGACTACCTTACCGGCAGCAGAAGTACCCTTCTGGGCTCTGTCGTATGCCTCTTTGGCCTTTTTGAATGCTTCGGAGTCAGCAACTCTTCCAGATTCATCTTGTAATGCTTTCACATTTTCCTTCAACTCGTTAGACTTCTTGACTTCGGCCTTGAAAGTGTCGAAAAACACTTTCAAAGGTGATTGTTGTTGTTGACTGAGTCCAACACAAGCATGAAATGCCCGTACTTGTGTATATTTACTTGAAGTATGTGTACCAACTCTGGTAATGGTAGTCCTCAACATGTTGATAACTTCTGTTCTATTGGGGTTCAAAATATGCTGAAAAGTGCAAAATGATGGTCTTTGCCAGGTGGTTCGAACTCAAACGTTAGAAGTGGTTCTGGCTATGTACAATGAAGTTGAAGACACCTGTTGGAGTTGTGGCGAATAGACGTGCTAAAGCTGAAAATTTTCTGAACTGGAAACATGATTAATGGTACATGCACTACCGGATATTTAATTATAAACACTACTTACAGAAATAACCATATTAATATGATTTAAGCTCGGGAACCCCAAGCTTGCCATGCTTTGGCCACGGAAGCCACTGCAACCGTACCCATTATTCCGAGTTGGATTGCGTTCAACACTCGAGCCTGGCGTTTTTCAATCTCCACCGCATGGGAATACCTAATATCATCCCGGAAAGAAATCATGGTGTACATAGGAATCCATTGGAAACCACATCCACTGAAACGACCTAATAACCCGTCGATCTTTTTGCGTGCCAAGTACCATGGGCTGATAACCTTTGACGACATTTCATGATAATTGTCCATGGCCAACTTACAAATGGCGTCCAAATCGGGTTTTCTGTAGTCAGTATAAGCTTTGAAAGCTTCGCTCATATCACCACCTTTGGCATCAATAAGTTCCATTAGCACTCTGATGTCTTCGAATCCACAATTCATTCCTTGACCATAGAAAGGTACCATTGAATGGGCAGCATCTCCGAGGATAATTGCCCTACCGTCAGGACTATGATAAGGATATGCGCTAACCTGAAGAAGCGACCCACGAGGATGAGTCTCGTAGACGGTGGTCAAACGGGATTCACCGATCAAATCGAACGCATCGGGGAAATTCTCCCTAAAGAACTGAAGCCATTGCGAAGTGGTTTTGATATCTTCGATCACCTTCCATGGACTGAAGAAAGTACAAGTGAAGGAACCGTCCTTATTAGCGAGGGCAATGAGCATGAAGTCCTTACGAGGCCAAATATGAAGATGGTTTGGACTAAGGAGGAAATTTCCGTCTCCACCAGACTCCTTCTGGTTATCATTCAGTTCCTGGTCTTCTTGGAGTTCCTGGTGTTCCTTATCTTCACCGGGAGGAATGTATAGTTCCACATATTGCATGTCAATGTAATGCTGAGTATAGTTCATTCTCATGGACCGTTGCATCTGGGTTCTGAACTGAGAATGGGACCCATCACACCCCACTATATAGTCGAATTCAAACTTCTTCGAGGTTCCTGAGGTGGTATCAACAAAGGTCATGCTAGGAGTAGTTTCTTCACTACGACTGTTGTCCAACGCCACCAACTTATGGTTGAACAACACGTTGACATCGGTAGCACGAATCTCTTCAAGTAGGCACTGATTAAGGAACGCCCTATCGATGGAGTTGATGGCTTCACCAAACAACCCATACAATTGCGATGTTTGTTTGCCACTCACATCATGGATCATCCGTCCCTTCATGGGAATCACATGTTCCAAGATCCTCTGGGCCATCTCTTCGTCCACATACTTTAATGCCTGGATTCCCCTGGCACTAACAGCCAAATTGATCGACCGTAAGTTGGTATTGGCATTGTTCTTGGGATCATCCCGGTACTCAAAAAGAGTCACGGAAAAGCCCTTTTTGGCAAAGGATAGAGCTGTAAGACATCCGACAAGTCCGGCGCCCACAATTCCGACTCCTTGTTGATGATACGAGTTCGACGTTTCCAATTCCATTAAGAGTGGTTGGTTGTATGGAAGGTGATTCTTGGGGTTCCAGTTGTCAGCCCACCCGTGTCACGTGTTCCCATGTTTAGTATAGTTACAGGATATGGTGCTTTCTATACGATGGTAGGATGTTTGGTGGTTATGCTTTGAACTCTGTGGTTTGATTGGCCATTGGGACAATCGGGCTCATTATCAACTCTTCAGGTATCAATTTTTGATCTTTAATTTGAAGGTTTCATTACATTAATTGATTACTTCATGGTAGAATCCACTAAGTTTGAGTAACTATCACTAATTTGGACTATGCTGACTGATTCGTAAGCAGGGAAATATGTCCCATTTGGTTATCATAGTACCTCAGAAAAGGTAAGGCAAATAAACCAGTCAATAGTTGTTGCTGGAATGCTGTAGATAATCATGAAGTTATGCTATCATCACCGAATCATATGGTGTATCCAGGGGGATAAGGGGAATAATCGGATGTTCTAGGTTCAATTGGTTCAATTGGTTGATTTCTGGCTATGGAAGTGTTTAGGTGGCTAGTTTTGCTGCCTTGGACCGTTTTTCCTCTACTGAAGCTTTCAAGGCCTCAATTTGTGCTTCCAATTCACGGTTACGATCGGAGAATTCCTTGTTGGCCTTGATGGTATTCTTTAGATTCTGCTTCATGGTCAACTGCTCATATTTTTCTTGAAGTTGGTCTCGAGTCTCAGATAATTGGTCATTTCTAGTCTGAGCATCTTGGAGCTGAACACGGAAAGAATCACTCTGTTCCAAAATTTCTGTGTGTGTGGTTTGAAGGTTGTCTAATTGATGGTTTATCTCATTGATTTTGACCATCAAATCATCATTGGCTTCTCTCAAGTTACGTAATTCGTTCTTGTTGTTGTTTAATGAATTGGCATGAATCAAGTGGTATTCGTTTTCATACTTCACAATTTGAGGTTCTTGACGAACAATCTCACTCCATTGGAAATCAACCTCAAAGAAGCTCTTGGAGTGAATATATTCATTTAATTTGTCCCCATCAAGGCCGATAATCTTTTTGTTATTTTGTTCAAACACCCAAACAATCAACCTCAACAAGAAGTCGAACCCTTCGATCACCACAAAGTCCAAAATCTTCAACAAAACAAGCACGTCATCAATCTTGTTGTCGAAGAAATTGAACAACACTGATTTGTACAATTTCACGAGAACTATTCCTTGTTTGGTCATATGCTGAAATGCATCAGGGGTCAAATCCTCCAATGCTCTGCTAATCTTGTAGAAGAATTCCTCCTTGATAAGATTGGTGAAAAGCTTGTTCAATTTAAGCAAAAGAAACAACGTTTCCTGGCTATCCATTCCAGTCAAGCATTCCACTAACTTGGTTACATGGATGACGAAACTGTTTGGAGGTAATCTATCTTTTCCTTCTAATGGGCCCAGAGTACCGGAACCGTCAAGATCAATTCTTTGACTCAATCCCACCACCTCGTTTATGTAGAAATTAAACGTTTTGAGAATATCCTTTAGGTTGGAATCGATTTCAAGCCGCTCAATATAACTCTCTTGACTCTTATTATTAGTAGATAATTTAGCCTTCTTCACCAAGTTTTGATAGCTCTCCTTGTTATTGAATCTATAGCGGATCTGCACCACTTTAGTATACACCAAAGCTCTCAAATCTTCGGGGATTCCTTCAATGACACGCTGTTCCAACTCCGCAGTACGGGCCTTATCGATATATTGTCCATAGTTGGAAACCACCAGCAGCCAGAATTGATACTTGTCATCATCCTGGTGGCCTTCCATGGCCGCTTCCAACTTCTCCTTAAGAACTTCGGAGCTTTGGGGGTTGATGGTAAAGAGATCAGACGCTTCATTCATTTGGGGAGACGAGTAGGTTTCATGCTGGCGGAAAATGGAGATTGTCGACACAGAATCGGAGAAATCAAAGGAGTTTCTGTCTTTGGTAGCGAAATCGTCTAATGGATCGATGGTAGTGCCGATTTTAGGCGTATTGGGGGAAGAACTGGATGACATGTTGTGATCCGGAACTACCATACAATTTGTTCGTGTCAATACTACGCGGTAGTGTGGGGGGTTGAGACATCAAATCATGGCACCATAATGAGAATGAGAATGAAAAATTAACCATTAAACATTAAACATTACCACCATTCATTTTGATGCTCCTTTCCGATGAGACCATCATAAAGGAAATCCATACTAATTGTTCTAATTATTATTCTTATATTTCTCCCAATTTTGCTAGTTAATTTTAGTTAATTTTTGGATGTTTTGGGGTGTTTAAGGATGAAGTGTGAGTAGAACTGTGGAGAACTGCCAAAAACTGCCAAACTTTCCTCAATTAAAGTAGATTTATATATTTATGATAGTCACTTTACTGCTGTATAATTTAGTATTCATTCAATGGATTGAATTCAATCATTCTGTCCATTCATATAATGAATTTTGAATATAGTAACTCCTAATATGCACTATCATCTCTAATACAGTTGGTAGTTAAATTCACTCAATGACTAACACCAATATTCTGTACTCTACACATCTATACTCGATAGATCTACAATCGGATAATATGCTGAATGGTATTGAATTATGATTCAATGATTTAATGATTCAATGAATTAATGCTATTATTATGCTGATGATTGACAATTGTTTCACTATTTGGAGATGGAGATGAATCAGATTGACTCAATTGTCTTATTACTTTGGTTTATTTGCTTGACAATTCTTTGATTAATTAGGTTTAGTTTGGAATCATTGATTTTTTAGTTGATTTTTCTTCGCTTAGAAGGCGAACGTGGAGATGAAGAATTAACTTCTGTCAATCGTAAACCATTATGAGAATTGTGTGAATTATGTGGATTGTAAGAATTAGAATCATGTGAATTGGAAGGGCTCATCTTTCTATGGCTAAACACTTCTGTCTTTCTACCTCTGGGAGATTCATGCATGCCACTTTTGCTATTGGTGATCTGTAGTTGTGATACCCCATCCACACTTTGATTAATTCCATCTGAATCATAAACTGCTGAAGGCTCAAAAGATCGATTGATGATATCACTTATATCCTCAGAAGAATTGAACGATTCCTCGGGTTCTTCATGTCTTATTTTGAATGGCTGGTCCCTTGGTCTTTTGCTTTCGCTTGCAGATGAGAGCTTATGAAATTTGTTATCAAAATCGTTGCAGAAATCCTTCACTCGTGAATCCAATTGAGGTAATCCATTTAAATTGTCCACAAATTCACTTATTAATTCGAGTTTGGGAATAGATAAATCCATATTCTTCTTATTGAAAAGTTCATTCAACATTTCAATTACATAATTTTGTATTTCTTTTCCTGCTAATTTAATATTGATCGAATCATTGATGAAAATTCCAGGTAATTTTGCATTGGGATCAAGTGTTCTCGTTATTGTAGTTTCTTCTTCGCCTTTATCATCTTCTTTATCATCCTCAATGGGAGTCGAAGCTTTGATTACCGGTTGAACAAAGTCATTGGATTCAATGGATTCGTTCGACGTTGGTGATTTCTTTTTCGGTGACAACCCCTTCTCGTTTTCTGGGGCAGGAGTGGGTGTTTGAGAAGGATGGAATTCAATTACTTCAATATCATCATCTTCATCCTCTTCCTCTTGTTTACGAACTTCCTTTTTATGTTCAGCTTCTTGAGCCTTATGCAAGTTTAGTAAGATTTCTTTTAATTGACTTCTCATACCATTCCTTTCCTCTGTAACGAACATTGTTCTCATGGCAACCTTCAGACATGAACCTCTCCAATTTTTTTCACATTCTTCAATATTATTAAGCCATTTTCTGATATTATAAATCACATGAATACCGCAATCATTGAAATTATTTTGCTTAGGGACTTTGGCTGTTTGAACTCGTATTTCGTTCTTGTGAACATCGACATCATATTTATCTTTGCTGTAGTCAATAATAAACTTTTTTAAAGGCCAGCTAATATTGTTATGTCTCTGACTAAGTGAATCAAGTACAAAGATATCAACTTGCTTGGTATACTTTTTAGTTTCTGTTTCTTGCGGATCTTGGGTTTGATCCTGAGTATTTCCTTCGCCTTCTTCTTCAACATCCTCGTCCTCTTCTTCTCCTATGTTGTCATCAGAGATATTAAATTTGTCAAATTTATCTTGACTGTCTGGAACCTGAAGTGCTTTCTGAAGTATATTCTTTATTTGTTCAGATTGTTGGCTCTGGCTTTCAGTCTTGTTTGATTTGGATTTGGATTTGGATTCTATAAGTAATGGTAACCCTCGAATAATACAGCAATACCAGTGGGCATTTTCATTGATCGGCATGATAACATAGGGATAACTCAAAAGATCGATCTTATTGACCCAACGTTTAACATTTCCATAGAAATCTATTTCACCTTCAGTTCTGGTATTCAATTTTGTGAAAAAGAAAGAATTGAATGCATAAACCTCTTTGGGATCAACAATGTGATTTGTGTAGGCAGCCTTATCAATTTCATACTCTATGAAAAAATCAATAACTGAATCGTTGATCCAATCGTTATTGAAAAGGGTTTTATAGTCTGAATACCCAATGGTAAATGTTTTGTTGGACAGAAACTTATGATTTAAATCAGGGGAAAATGCTTCAGGGATTTCTCTAGGACGAGTGGTGAGATCATGATCATCAAAATCTTTATCGAGAGTGATTGGTTCCGAAGATGATCCTTTGGTTTGAGATCTGGTGGTAGGACCGGTATAATCTGGACTAAATATACTAGTACCAAACATCCTAGAAGGAGAGACTCTCTTGAAGTTATTTAGTGGATTAGAAGAAGCTTCATCCCTCTCTTTCTTCTTAGCTTTGAGAAACTTCTGTAACAGTAGTGAGTCCAACGTAACATTGGGATCCACATTCCATTCCTTGTGATCTTCAAAGAATTTCCTTAGTTCCACGTCTCTTCCTCCATGGGTAGCAAATACAAACCCGCCATCTTTAAGTCGGATCAAGAAGGAGTAATCACAAAAGAAGAATTGGGAGATCATTTCTTTGATGATAGAGGTGTCCTTAAGTAGTTTATCTCTCATAGTAAAGTAGATACAGTCGTTGTTTCCCACCTCGAAGTTCAAAGAAGCGAATGCTGTCGATTTGTGAAGCTTGTCATTGAACAGAACTGATTTGACGACAAATTTGAAGGGTTCTGAGGGGTCACCGCGGTCACTGTGTGGGTCTTGACCATTTGGAGAGCCATTGATCCTTGATTGAGACGATGGTGGCGATACTTCAGATTGTTGTGATGGTTCTGGAGTGATTCTATGCATTGATTCGGGGACTTTATCTCCATTTCGAGCATCCCATGGTAATCTGGTTGGGGTCTTCTCGAGCTCCTCACATAACTTCTGTGCTTTATGGATATTAGCATCGGGACTTTCGATGTTTTTTGTCAAGTTACTAATTGGTTTGGCCCCACCACCTTGTTTCCTCTTGTTGATACTAATAGAGCTAAACGGCTTGTCCTTAAGCCGTGTCCTCAGGGAACTCATGGTGGTTAGAGTGATGTTTTTTTGTGTGCGATGAAGTATTATATGAGAGAAATGATAAGATATGGGGAGGCCAGAGGTGGGAAAAATAAGGCAATAATCAAATCAAAGGGGTTGAGCATGTTAATATCTCTTCGTTGTTTGGAATTAAAAGGATTGGTAGGGATGAAACGTTTTTTGCCGGGTAATTTTCTACCCAAAGTTAGTGGTTGAGTATACTAATTAATTACATGAATTCTGATGATTTGAGTTGATGGTGATTTTTTTAGCATACGACTACTTTGACTATTTTCCTCGAATTTATACTATCCATTCTGGTCCTTTCTTTGAAGAATCTTCACCAAACCAATCAATTCACTGTAAAATCACTATAATTACTATAATTACTATATAAATAACTAAAATGGCCCAATAATTTCCAGGACCTCCAGTTAAATTTCTATCGGTATCTCTAATTCTTGCTCTATACATTCATGAGATTAGTATTGTCCTTAAAGACTATTTGTGCCATTAGATTCTCTTCTGGATAATCTTGAAAAAGTATAATTAATTTAACTCATGAGTATGAGATCGATTTGAGACGAAAAAATTACTATAGGCCACGTTTCATCCTGTACTAATAACCAAAGTATCTATTTCCATCATTAATGGCTCCAATAACTCACCTTAGTCATTCTTTTGATGTAGACTGAAATATGCCAAAATATGTGTCACGTGACGCACAATCTACCGCATTTCGATATATCGGTGGCGAACACCAACACTACTCCTCCACCTCTAATACACTAAACTACTCCAAAATGGTATGTGATCACATTGTTATGGTCAATTCATTACTAACAAACAGGGTCAAGGTCCATCTGGAATGCCAGGAGGCGATCAGTTGAATAAAAAGAAAGATGACAAGAAGAAAGAGAAGCCAAAGTATGAACCACCAGTAGAATCGAAATTTGGAAAGAAAAGAAGAAAGGGGCCAGATACTGCGGTCAAATTGCCCAGTGTGTACCCCAATACTCGATGCAAGTTGAAATTGTTGAAATTAGAAAGAATTAAGGACCATTTGTTGTTGGAAGAAGAGTTTGTCACCAATCAAGAGAACTTCCAGCCTACTGAAGCCAAACAAGTGGAAGAAAGAGAAAAGGTTGACGAATTGAGAGGATACCCAATGTCAATTGGTACGTTGGAAGAAATCATCGATGACGATCATGCCATTGTTTCTAGTACTGCCGGCTCCGAGTATTACGTGAGTATCATGTCTTTTGTTGACAAGGGCTTGTTAGAGCCTGGATGTTCCGTGCTTTTACATCACAAGACTGTGTCGATTGTGGGTGTATTGCAAGATGACGCCGATCCAATGGTATCAGTCATGAAGCTTGATAAATCTCCAACCGAATCGTATGCTGATATTGGTGGTTTGGAATCACAAATTCAAGAAATCAAGGAAGCAGTTGAATTACCATTAACACATCCTGAATTATACGAAGAAATGGGTATCAAGCCTCCTAAGGGTGTCATATTATACGGTGCCCCTGGTACCGGTAAGACCTTGTTAGCTAAAGCTGTGGCTAACCAAACCAGTGCTACATTCTTGAGAATCGTGGGTTCTGAATTAATTCAAAAATACTTGGGTGATGGTCCTAGATTGTGCAGACAGATTTTCCAGATAGCAGCAGAGCATGCACCTTCTATTGTTTTCATTGATGAAATCGATGCCATTGGTACCAAGAGATACGAATCATCCTCTGGTGGTGAAAGAGAAATCCAAAGAACCATGTTGGAACTTTTGAATCAATTGGATGGTTTTGATGATAGAGGTGACATCAAGGTTATCATGGCAACTAACAAGATCGAATCTTTAGATCCGGCCTTGATTAGACCTGGTAGAATAGATCGTAAGATTTTGTTCGAAAACCCCGATTCAAACACCAAGAAGAAGATTTTAACCATTCATACCTCCAAGATGAGTTTGGCTGATGATGTCAATTTGGAAGAGTTAGTGACCTCCAAGGATGAATTGTCGGGTGCCGACATCAAAGCATTATGTACTGAAGCAGGTTTGTTGGCGTTGAGAGAGAGAAGAATGCAAGTCAAGGCCGAGGACTTCAAACAAGCAAAGGAAAGAGTGCTCAAGAATAAGGTAGAGGAAAACCTTGAGGGCTTGTACTTATAATGAAGGCACTAGAACTTAGTCAATAAACGAATGATTGAATCTATGTAGTGTTTGTAAGGAGATGCTTTTGTTACAAAAGAAACAAAGTTAGGAGATAGATATAAGGCATGGTTGTAGAGTCAGCTAACATGCCAAAAGAACTACCAAAAAACGCCAAAAAAATATCGACAACTGCAGGATTCGAACCTGCGCGGGCAAAGCCCAAAAGATTTCTAATCTTTCTCCTTAACCACTCGGACAAGTTGCCATTTTTCAATTTTTTCTCCCCTTTTCAGCTTATAATATATCAAATACATGTAACTATAGACAAACTAATCACTACGTCTTACGCTATTGTAATGTAAATCTAATCAGCTGTATTGACCCCACACCAAACCAAAAGATAAACTGTAAACTTTCCAGTATCAATATGACTAGTTAGAATAATTACATTGCGATTTCATAAAACCTACACGTCAATTGACACCATTAAATGTCACCATTTTACACTCAATTCAGAGACCTTTTCCGTCTATCTTCATTCATATCTCTAATATTTACGTTCTTTTTAACACGTTGTATGTTACTAATTATCTAATGATTAATAGTGTTAAAAGTGACCAAATTTATTAATTTTGTCAGAATCACAAAAAAATTGAAACACTAGGGGAACATATGAAATTCAGTCAATAATTTCAATAAATACTTTCATATTGGAAATTGTATCTATCAACGAATTCGAACCCGTCATTATCGTATCTTCCCTCAATCTCCTGTAAATCATCTCCAATCACCTCCAATCACCTCCAATCTTGCTCGTGCTTCAGACTCTTTTCTTGGGTCTATTCAGCATTTTGTGGTTGTTACACATTCTCTAAAAGTGTAGTAGTTTCACAAAAGTAGCAAATGGGTAGTGAGTCTAAACCTGATGATCCTGATGATTCTGATTCTGATCCTGATATGATGCAATGTTGTAGTGAACTAATGTTGTAGTGAAGTAATGTTGTAGTGATTCTGATATGATGTAATGTTGTAATGACATGTGGAAGATTGTTCTTCTTCTACATGCATCAATTGCCGAGCATTACATCACCGATAATGCCGGTTTTTGCACCCTATCACCGGGATCAACTGTTATATCACAATTGCCGAAGGATTAGGGTGAAAAGTGAAAAGTTCACATAACCTTTTAGGAACTGTCATAACAACAGTAAAAGGGGCTTCACTAGAAATCAAACTACGGGTATACCTCCTATTACAGGTGTTGATATTTTGAACCCCACCATGGATCAATTGTTCAATAGTGCCAAACATGGGGTTGTGGCTAGTGGTGAAATTTGGGGAAACAAGCCTGGAATCATCCACTTTGACATAAATTGGCTTTTGGCTACTTAAGCAATTATGAGCAGTGACATTTACAGGAGCCTAAAGAAAATACCACTGTAGGACTCCAAAATTAAGTAAGAAAAGGACAATACCTGGAATTGAAGAATAGGAGATTTGAGTATTAGCGGAATTGAGGAGTTAGAGAATCAGGGAATTAATAATTGGGGAATTGGTAATTGAGCAAATGAACTGATTCGTTTAATCCCGAGCTTTCTAACAAGCTTCTCCTTTGGTAGTATCAACTCTAAAGTTATGGTTTGTAAACTTTAAGGTTATGACTTGTGCGAATATAGCCAATGACATGGACCAATTAGGTAAGTTATTCAATAGAACTCAGAAACCCTATTGTTAGTAACAAGTACAGATTTCTATCAACTATGACGTAGACAAATTCTGAAGCTTCAGCTCGGGTTTAGGATTTAGGATTTAGGATGTATTGATGTTATGATGGTTGGGTACCTCGGCTTAACCAACCGTAACTTCACTGTAACTTCACCATAACCTTACCGTAACTTGCTGTTTAGACGGTTTAAATCCCCAATACGAAGCTGTTGCTTGCTACAGATCATTAGAAATTGTGTTAGTATTTGGTCTATAGTAATAATTATGGTTTGAGGTTGAGGTATTTTCTCCTACTGCCAATTGGGGTTAATTTGCACATGAAGAAATCCCTCCCTATCAGATATCCTAACACCATCAAATGTAGTAAAAATGATGGTCTGGACTTGATGTTTATGCAATGTCGTACATAAACACTTTACAGTGTTCATGTGATGAGTTTGGAACTCCGTGAATGGCCTGCCACTCAGAAGCGAGTTAGTAGTAGATCAAACCTTTCGCTTTTTACGAGGAGTTTCCCCAGAAGAATTGTCCTCATCAGTTTGATGCTCACGTTGGTGATCTGGCTGATCATGAGATTGAATTTGTTCCAACTGCTGAGTTTGTTCTCCGTCTATGACAAATTGCTCTTGCTGTTGCTCCAATGGAGGCAATTGCGGCCAGCCCGGCTCCGTAATCTTCATCCTCATCACCAAAGTATCCTTGAAAGTTACCTGTTTCCGGCAAAGAGGACACAAACCAACTCCCCGACGACCCCGGACTTGCCCTCGAGCATGAGAGCTGGAAATACTTTGCAGAATACACTCAAGGCAAAACACATGGCCACAAGAAGTTACTGAAGCAGTGGTCACGTCATCAAAGCAAATGGGACATTGTAAGTCAGCTAGTCTTTTGGACGTGACCGCTCGATCCGACTGCTGGGGATTATCAAGAAGCCGCTGGGTTTGTTCTCTGAACTCAATGATTTCAACGTCATTTTCCTCCTCATCTGAAGGGATATTGATCACGTACTCCGAATCCATCGTTTGTAGAAAGCGTATAAACTCCCCTAAGTGATTGGATAAACTCAGAAGATTGGAGTTGCTTGAGTGGATTGAGGAGTGGTCCAGATAGTGCCACAAATCCAGATGGTTTTCCAATAAAATAAGCTTTCAAGCGAACAAGCCGAGTTCTTTAGAGCTGTTGATTGCTTCAATGACTGAAATCAATGATTTTCTTGTCAATGAAAGCCTTATTTACCAGTTGGAGAGCAATTAATAGGTTCAAACTATGTAGAAGCGACGGATTTGGTCCCACTTTCTCGGAGATTGGAGTGATTAGGCCGATTTGGTGATTAGGATTGATGGATTCTGAGCTGATGAGGTATATGAAACTTGTTGTGGCAAATCAGTGGTACCAGGAAATGTTCCAACCAGATGTCGCAGAAAGGCGATGATTCAGTTGATTCAATGTCCTACCCAATGTCCCACCCAATGTCGCACCAACATCATGAGCCCGCGACATTCACCGTTATTCAGTCTAGAGCCCGGTAAGGAGTGTTTAGGTTTGGAAGTGCGCCCAAACTACGACTGACACTACGACTGCGACTACGACAGGCGTGTGATTCTCTGTTCATCGTCTTACCAAGTTTCATCGCGGCTGGTTATGAAAAGGGCTTCAACGACTAACTAAGGAGTGTGATGTCATTGTGATTGGAAATATCCTTAAACAGAATATGGGTGGTTAGGGTTTTTTCTGCACTATGACGAGTCAGTCTAGGCTGACGATCTGGCCCCAGTACCAGACTGGTTGAGGTGCCTACAAGGTTATTGTCAAGGCAAGAGGTGTGTGGAACTGTAGTGGCGATAGTAACCAGCGAGACATTCTTTTTGGGAACAGGAAGTGGGAGTGGACCCGATGTGGACCCGAGGTGGTGCTGAAGTTGCCCCTCAGTTTATCCGTACGTTTCTTTTGGCGGTATAATCAAATGAAACGTGCTATCGTTAACGGTTGAAAAGTAACACAAAAAAAACACTAATCCCTATGACGTAATCGGTCCACTTCTTCCCACGTGAGTTCTAAACACAAACACCCTATGACGTAGTTGGCGCATGTGCACCACTGCGGTGGGCCGAAGCAGTCCGGATACCTTAACTGGACCAGTACTTACCCTCAAATCATCCCCCCCAGCTTGGGAATGGTCTCTATCAACCAGCGGCACCACCGGCTTGCTACCCGCTATTGCTTCCACTCTGTTGCCGTGACCCAGCGCGGTCACAGCCGTGTGAGATCCCTAGCATAGTGCCTGGTATATTAGCATGGGCTCATATGCATGTAGGCCTTGTAAAACGATGCGTTTCTTTTGCCTGCACCTCCGGACAATACGCGTCCGTGTGCAGGACCGCATCTGATGATAACCAGATGTGGTTGATATTGGCATTTGATAACAGGTTTCTTTTTCTGTAGGGTATATAAAGGGCAGGAATGCCCTCTCATTCACCTCATCAATTCCAGTACAACAAATCATCATGACTGTCCAAAAACAACCAGCTGTCTTTTACGTCAACGCCGCCTTATTCGATTGTGATGGTACCTTAGTCAATTCCACCGGTGCCATTTCTGAATTCTGGAGAGACTTCGGTAAGACCAGACCTCATGTTAACCCTGAAGAAATCATCAGAACATCTCATGGATGTCGTACCTTCGATGTCATTGCCAAATGGTCTCCAGACGATGCTATTGTTGAACAAGTCACCGAATGGGAAGGTTCTATTCCAGACTCCTTTGGTCAATTCGCTAAACCAATTCCTGGTGCAGTTGAATTGGTCAAGTCATTCGATCATCACTCTAAGAACAGCACTGAAGATGGTAAGCAAAGATGGGCCATTGTTACATCTGGTACCTTGCCATTAGCTACCAAGTGGTTGAAGTTATTAACCATTGAGAAGCCAGACTGTTTCATCACCGCTGAGAAGGTTACCAAAGGTAAGCCACACCCTCAAGGTTACCAAGCCGCCAGAAACACCTTGGGCTACGAAAATGCCGCCAAGAAGGTTGTCGTTTTCGAAGATGCCCCTGCTGGTATCACTGCCGGTAAAGGTGCAGGCGCCTTTATTGTTGGTATCTGTTCCACTTACGACCCAGAAAAGGTCAGAAAGTCCGGTGCAGACATCGTTGTGGACGACTTGAGCTCATTCAAGATTGAGTCCTACAACCCAGAAACCGACGAATTTAAGGTTGTGGTTGGAGAATACCATTACGCCAACGAGGAATTTTTACAAACCGTTTAGGGAGCTTATAGACATGTACATTAGAGATTACAATTAGATATCAAACATTGCTTACTGTAGGAATTTAAGAAAAAAATACCATAATTAAAGTTATATTAAGACTGATAACTAATTATAACTCATCTATGATCCAAATATAGCCACCACCCATGGAAGTTAAAAGACTGAGTAGTCTAAAAGAACCAAAACTACCAACGAGGTAGAAACATCAGAAGATCCAAATGAATCAAAATAGCCAATAGAGTCAAAACTGGACTATCAGAGACGAAAATCAGAGATGAAAATCGGAGACGAAAATCACCATGAAATCACCATGAAATCACCAGAAAACCAAATCTACTAAACTAAACCACTAGAATTACTGGAGTTACCGGTGCTACATTCCTCTCAAAGATGAAACCGTACACTCTTCAAATAACCCCAAACCATGGCGACAATCCCCTTATCAACCACGAGCTTCAACAATGTCCCTAATTTAATCTATTTCACATATTCACCACGTACCCCTGACTACGCCTAGTAACACAGCACAAGGAAATGCAATACACGACAAATACCGATCAAGTCAATTACATGTTTACCGACGCCTTGTTTCATAAATCCATAATATCCCAAACCGCAGTAATCTTCATCATACGTAGAAATGGGATGGCCAAACGAGTTTAAGATGGGCAGTTCTGGAAACATTCAAGCCAGTTCAACCAGCCAATTCAAGTAGTTCACGCCAACCAATTCAAGCTGTTCTGGACCCAATGCTACGCAGGGGTTTAGTTATTCATTAGATGACAATGGTGGTGATAAGGTACAAGCCCTCAGATCCACACTAATTGGGAAGGTTAGTGTCAAACCGGAAACACTTTAGTGCCAGTAGAGAATTGGAAACAATAGAGAATTGCAAACAGGAGAGAATTACCACCAGTGGAAAATTAGAATCAGAAAGGTGTTACTTTTTAGGCCATGGATTTCTTTTGCGGTTATAATCTCCCGGATGGGGCCACTGATGCCGACCAAATTGTCACATCACTATCACTATCATCACCATTATGAGCCAGGACCGGGCCAGTGCGCCTACTGGAATTTATCAAGCTGCTAACAAGTGATACAACACCTTACTAAAGGAAATGTGATTGTGACCACAGTAATGAAATTCAAGGCAATTGGGGGAAGTAATTTCCATACAAAGCAGCAATTTCTCAGTACATCTTAACACAGGATCACAGGGTTCCGATGGGCCCTACTGGGATCACATAATGAATAAAGAGATTCATCATAAAGGCTACAGCACTCTTGGCCCCAATTGAAGTTGATCCAATTGAAGTCGACTAGAGCTTGGTTTGGCGGGAGTCATGGAAGTAACAGTGTAAATATCACCAGTTGCACTGAAAGATCGATCACCTTCACACGGTTGGTCTGTTGAAACAACCACTGGTCGTAGAACGCGAAACCTCAATGACAACTAAAGACGAAAGAGACAAACAAGACTGAAACGGCAAAGATATCTGTACTTCAATCATTAGTTATTGAAATTTGTCTATTGGTTGAGTTTAAGTGTCTTTTCCATTATTTTCTATTGGCCACTGTAACCTCTATGGGGTTTCATTGGAATGGCATCAGTAACTTTGGAGTAATCTTCTGGTCACTGACTCATATTTAGCTCCTTGTTATTTCGCTGTTCCTATGGATATCTACCATGGATATCTGCACTATTTCCGAATTCGGAATGGTACTTCAAGATAAACCGGTTTCAAATATTTACCTGAAGACTCTTATCCTTTACCATCGTCTAACAGTGGTTGCACCCATACTATGAAACTGCCACAGCTCCAATTCGGGCTTCATGAAGTTGGACATAGTAAGTTGTGAGCTTGAGTCTTGGTTATGATGTTTACTTTTAGTTACGATTTTCCATTCTCGGGCCAAACATAAAACTTCAAACATCAACTTCAAACGTGCAAGCATTATTTACTATAGCTAGAACTGAGACAATTCACCCAGTAGGATCTGGGCGTTAGAATCTGGGACTGGGGTGTGTAAAGCCATACCCAGAGATGAGATGAAATTGACATGATACAGATATTGTATGATACAGATATGGTATGAGATTGGAATGTGATCCATCACATTAATAATTTTGGACGATGATGCTTTTGCGTGGAAGTGATTGATCCTCCATAAAATAATATGGATCAACAGGATAATATCTCTTCTTGTTAGTTCCATGTATACTTGACAGTATCTGACTCAGACCAATTCCAAATAAGCCACCTTGTTTTGGATCCTCCTTGTCCATATTAATATCTAAAGGATATTTAATTGAATAACTTCTTGTCTGATTGTCTATTATATCATTAAATATTAAAGTTATGATTATCTAAATCATAGTTATCTAATAAAAATTAATTGATATCATTTTTAAGCCAAGAAAGTGGCAAGTAACCCCCCTAAGAAAACAATAGATACTATATCTTGAGTTCCTTGACTTATTGGTATTACTCATTATATTACTCATTCTATTGTGGCAACTAAGTTGTAAGAGAAACTCAATTCAACCTCTATCCAATGATCAATGGGATCTAGCCTCTATCTAATGGGATCAATGGGATAAAATAATAATTTTAGTCCAGAATCTGTGCCACATCTCCTCTTTTACCAGTGAAAGCTTGCCCAAGATGAGAGTTTTGTTCATTGGCTAATTTATATCACCTATGATATGGCTGCGAATTACCGGTTCAAAATCCCTCAGTGAGTCAGCTTCCAGAATCAAAGACCATATCTAGTTCAAAAGTTACCCTAATAAAACCCTCTCATACCATTATATGGATCTCTTTTGAAAAAAAAACACATATCAAGATTTAATCACCCATTCCTACTTAACCCAACTAACAACTCCCAGTTACTCCATTATCATGACAGCCAAATTTATGGGAACTATTATAGATTTGACCAGTCTCGAGAGTCTAGAAAAATTACAAAGTGACACGGCGGATTCGTACGCATCCAGCCTTCATTTGACCAGTTTGTGACCATTAATATTACTTTGGTATGAGGTTTTTGACGGGTGTAGAAGTTCCCATTTTCACTCATTTTCACCCTTTTTCTCCCACTTTTTCAGTCTTCTATTTATTACTCTATACATAAATAAAATTTAGCGAATCTTAAAAGCTGAAGTTCTTTACTTTTTCTCTTTTTTTTCTCTTTTTCTCTTTTTCTCTTTTTCTCTTTTCTCTTTACTCTTTTACTTCTCTTTTCTGACTTCTCAATTCGCTACCCTCTCAATTCGTCACCCTCAGTTCTCTCAGTAAATCCAATTTGATGCATTTCCTTCACGTGAGCCGCGATGACCATCAAAATTTTCGACTCAGTATCTCTTTCTATCTATACTACTCTTGCATGATGAATAGCAAGCCATGCTTTGAAGAGCTGTACCCAATCTTGACGCTTCCTAGAATCCCCGATTTGGCCCTCGCCTCCAAAGTCATCATTCCAAAAATCAACTCGATCGACTCAACCGTCATAGATATTGGAATCTCTAAATCCATCATCTCCAGTTATATAATCAAACCTACGCCAAAGTTAATATGGTCTTATGCTTTGAGTCCTACCAGCATCATCGACTGTATGGATGTGGTTGAAAACCCCGAAGACGATACCAAGTTATATGCCATAGGTATTACTGATCGTAAGAAGCATAAATTGATGATTTTAGAAAGTGGTGATAAAGTAAAAGCTACTGAAGATGAACATTCCAAAACCACTCCTATTGAACTTAAATTATCAGAAAAATTGAAGGCCATCAAGTTTTTCAATCAAGGAAGTTTGATCCTTATTCTTTACCAAAATGGGAACATTGAGTTGATCAAACACGAAAACAATGAAATCTCCAAAACTTCAAAATCTTACAACCATACTCCATCAGGTGTTTCCAAAGAAAACTTGGTATATCACGAGTTCATTAACGACATAGAAATCAGTAACGCCATTCAAGCCGGTGGAAACAAGGAGCTCTTGCTCATGGTGTTCGCATCTAAGGATAGTCTTCATTATAAGATGGTATCTCTCAATTTCCAAACCAACTTGTTCGAAATCAACTCAAAGGTTACTACCAAGGCTGCAGGAAACTACAGCTTCTGTTACAATTCTGGTAACATTTACCAATTGAATACCCAATCTAAAACCATTGATGCAGTTTCAATTGTCAATTTCTCCGCCACAAAAACCATTAGCATCAAGTCGTTGCTTGAAAATCAACACGACTCATCCATTTCCTTGTACTCCCCAAGTCCCGAAAGAATAATCCTTTCCATCGGCAATAAGATCCATTTGATCAATTTCAAATTTGAGAGTTTGTTAGATACATTCGAAGTGGACCCAGTCTCCGATAAAGTATTGGTGACTCAAATTGTTTCAGTACAAGGTAATACCTTAAAATCTTCTAGATCCATGTTGTGCTACTTAAATTCCAATACAAAGAAAAATAATGTGGACTTAAATGTTATCAATCTTAACGTTGGTTTGAATAAGTTGAGTGAATGTTTAGGGAAAAGTATCGAAAAGGGACATCCAGAAGCCTTTCAAGGATTGGTAAACTTGATCGAAGACGATATTGAAACTCCATTGAATCAAACTACTGAAGAATTGAACCAAATTTTCTCCACTTTAACCGAAATCACCACCACTGGTGATATAAATAAATGGGAAAGACTTTTAGTGCCTTACATGAAGGGAGAATCTTGGGAATCAATCAAATCAGGTTTGAAGAAGGTCAAGAATGACAAGGTGTTCAACTTTCAAGAATTTGATATCGAAAACGACAGAACTGTGGATTGTAATTTCATCCATAAGGTTTTGGGTCTTATTTTCGACATCAATGATGCTGGCCACGTGAATTTCAAGTCCAATGATTTCATTCCAGAATACACCTTGATCTACTTATTGACCAACCCAATTTTCCCAGTTGAGTACGCTACTGGATTGTTAAAATTATTGGACGAAACCAATCAAATCACATGTTTGAGACAAGCAGTGATGACTTGTCCAAACTTGACGGTTCCAGAACTTTTGACACAATTATTAAACCCCAAATATCAACAAGAAGATGTGGATGTCACCGACAGCCAAATTTTTGAGGATCTTATCAATAGAATCATAGGTGAATTCTCAGTTAACAGTATCACAACAAATTTCAAGCAATTAATAGAGGAACAGGTTAGACAAGATGGTAAAAGTTCTACCGATTTGGATTCTCTTTTGAATGCATTGTTGAAGGTCAAACAGAATAATAATAGTTGGTATTTTATCGAATTGGTAATTGATGTTGGAGGACTTTTCAATTGGTCTCTTTCTACCATTGATTCTTTGAACGAGCTTATCGAGTCTAAGGTAACCAGCTTAATTGATAACAGTTACAATTTAACTTTAACTAACCAAGCTTTATTGATCAATGCTCCTGTGGAAGCTCCAAGAAGACCAAGAAAGAAGCAATATAAAGATGATATCATTAGTACTCACCATAATTCTCAATTGGAATCGATTTTAACCATCAATAATAATACTTCCAATAGAAAATTATTGGATCACTCTAATATCTCTAAGAAAGTGCCTAGTTATTCTATTGAAAAGTTGGTGATTTAGGTGCTAAGAAATAGAAGTAAAAGTATAACCATCCAATTCCTAAACTGTAATAAGTATTGGTAGTCATTCAATATAACCTGTAATATTTCTCAGTTCACCTCCAATGATTCAACCTGCATTTTGTTTAGTAAGTGCAAAACTGTAGTTTCCCATATTCATCTTTCAACACCTTCATCATGACTACCCCAGCTATCACAGCTTATAGACAAGCCTTGAGGGCCACGCGTGTCGCGTTCCAGAATGATATGCCCGTCATGACTGCAGCAAGATCCAAAATCAGACAAGGATTCGACCAACATAGAACTTTACAGAGTCAAGAACAAATCGATGAGGAATTGAAGAAGTTGAATGAAGTCAGTGTTTTCTTGGTGAAAAACGTGGTTCAAGGTGAAAAAACAAAAGACAACAAGTACTTCTTGAAATTCCATGACAAGACCGAATTGGGTGACAACGAAAGTATCAAAGCATCTGGTAAAGCCAACATGGGGTCTTTGGCTGGTGTTAAGGCCAAGAAGCGCAGCTAATCATGTAAATAGTATGGGAAATTAGATGGGCATCATTGCAATATTGTAGGAGAAGGAGAGGAAAGAAGTAGGAGAAGGAGAAGAGAAGGAAAGGAGAACTTCAAAGTAAGTTAAATTAATCAAAGAAAGAAAGACTATAAGGCTCCAACATCAATTAAGATTGAATATCATAAAACGAAGAATGCTTATTTCCAATTTCAATGGGGATTCAATCTTAATGAAACTAGTCAGTAATTTCTTTGATTTAACATAACCAGTATATTCGTTCTCAAGCCTTGAAGAGAGACTTAGAGTGAACAAAGAGATTATTATTGGCTTCGTAGTGTGACCATCTATATCTGACCCTGTTGCTTTGAAATTAGCTTCAGAAAAAATCCTAAATTTGAATTCTCCAAAATCTACTGTAGTTCATCTTTGCAGATCACGGAATAATGTTTATTTGAACGGAATAATGTTTGAACGGAATAATGTCTATTTGAGAGGTGTTCCACCAGCTTAATTTCATTCTTTCACCTATAGGGTAGATCCATAGTGAGATCAATAATAAATAGTCTGCTCTACTAAATTGTTTTAAGTGGTCAATTCATCTACAATGCTACCACCACGTAACCTTTGAGCTCTTTACTAAGTCAACTACCTCGTATCTTTAATATTTTGAATACTCTTAATATCTTTCCCCAATAACTCTCGTATTTTCATAATTTATAGGGACGAGTCTGGTAGAGCCAATGACAACTGTTACTTCATAATCGTATTTAAAAGCTTTTTCTGCCTTGATATTGCTAATCATTAAACCACCTCATTTGCACTTTCTGACTCATTATAGATCTGGTGAAATAACTTGTCGCGAAAAAGCTCTTCAGAAACCACAAATCACTAGTGACATTATCATGAACCAAGACGAGAAAAAAGCCGCAATTAACGTGAAGGTTAATATCAATAAAGGGGCCAGAAAACCCCAATCTTCACTGAATGGTTCTCTGGGACTGAACGAATCAAGTAATAAGTCCAAAGGAAGGCCCAAAGGAAATCCAGACAATGGAGTTAAGGGTGGTGAAATGGATCCCCAACGAAGGGAAGTATTGATCAGTAAAGCCCTTTCGAGATTACTCAGGCATCAAGCAGAGCAAGCGAAGTTGGTCATTGACGAAAATGGATATGCCAAAATTGATGATGTTCTCCAAAACAACCGCATCAAAACCCACAAGGTTACCAGAGAAGAACTTGACCGGATCGTTAACAACAATGCAAAGAAACGATTCACCATTCAAGGCGATTACATCTGTGCAAACCAAGGACATACCATGAAGAGTGTGACCGATGCCAACTTGACGTTATTGACCTTGGAGACTGCCCCACAAGAGATCTATCATGGAACGTATTATGAAACATTACCTCTAATCTTCAATAGTGGAGGATTAAGCCGGATGAAGAGGAATCATATTCATTTCACCAGTAATTCGGAAAAGCTTACAAATATCTCTGGGGTACGTTACAACGTCCAATGTTTAATTTATGTGGATGTGGCCAAGTGTATTTCTCAAGGCATTACATTTTACAAGAGTTTAAATGATGTTGTGCTAACGGCAGGAAACGAAGCGGGTTTTTTGGGAACGGAATACTTCCTTCGGGTGGTGGATAGAAAATCTGGTGAAATTGTCGATTTGGAAAAGTATAAGAGTTAAGACGAGTGAACACACCTCGAACATATCTGGAACATGTCTGAAACGGTGAATGTTATAGCTTACCAATTAATTGGAAATTCAAAGTAAGCAGTTGGAATTGCAACAGACAAACGATCAAAATAGCCGATCAATTAAGCACTGTGAAAAATTTCACAGAATGATTCAAATAGTGATTTTTCATAATAATAAGTTTTTACAATTTTGAATTATCAACTTCAACAAATATTCAACTTATAATTATTATTGTTATCATTACTAATCAGTCGAGGTTAAATTCTGAGAACCAAATAGCATTTAAAACGCAATTTATAATAGAAAATTCTTCATGAAGTTGCTTGATTCGAAAACCTTAATTTTCAATAACGACACAAACCAAAACTACGAATTTGGGTTTGATTACTTCAAAAGTTTTTTTAACTCATCACTTAAAACTGACACAATTGAACATAACACTGACACATTGGATCATCAATCAAGTATCCAAGCACAGTTATCAATGAAACAACCAATAAAAATATATAGATTTACAAATACCATAGAACAAGTACCATAAAAAAAAATACCATAGAACAATCTACCAGATGATGGTTTTTTCATGATATTCCCAAATTCCAATCAAGACTTGCTTTAGAATTTAACCTCCAGCACATCATTGCGGAGTTCATTCCCTGCAATGACTTACACTTACGATAAAGGAAAAGGAATCACGACAGAGCAACCGAAACCATTACAATTCCATTCAAATCCACTTAGAGTGCACAAAACTGGATCACTGATCACTAATTGTACACAATCACTAGTGCTTAGGGATGTGAAAGTTCAGCGAAGAGTATTGACTCGGCTCAATATCGTTGTAGCGTTGTATCGTTATGGGCGTTTCACCACACGGCTTGTATCGACTAATCACTGACATCGGAACCCGAACAATCACCCGTTCGCCAAACCAGAACATGTCAACTCCGCCTTATTACCTCAAACCCTGTAGCCTTACGAGCACTGGGTCGGAACGGAAAGGTCAAGTCAGAAAACGTTCCGCGAGGGAACGAACCATGAACCGCACCTCATGGCTCACAGATCCACCTAACCCACCCTGGCAACCTGGTGATGCCGGGGCAATTGGTCTGCAGGGTTGATACCAAACACTTGGGGCTAAGCCGGGGAGCATAAGCCAGTGCAATGACTTTTTTCCGATGTGATTCTGGTTTTCTGAGGTGATTCACCAGACCCTGGAACTCATCGCCTCACTGTGAAAAGTACTTCACAACCTAAAATCACCCCAAAAAAACATAACCATAATTCACTATATCGCCAAAACTGTCGAGAAAACCCTGCAGAGTTTGATAAAATATACTTAGCCATCAGTCATAATGGATAATTTTGTGGCACAGTGTAGGTGAAAACTTAATTTGCCTTGGTTTTCTTAATTTGACTTGGTTTCTCTAAGTGATCTATAATGATAATAATGATAATAATAGATTGATCTGTTAAATCTAATGAATTGAAAATAGCCGCCTGGACCTGATGAAATTATGTGTCATCACCTATCACCACAACCCCTGAATTATGGAAGAAACTCTTTTAGTAAACCCTCCCAGTAGAAGATCCATGTACTCTCACTAATCCACCTCCTCAGGGATCAGACCATACCAACCTGATAACCCTTCCGAATTGTTGGATCCACTGCAAATTTCTCTGACATGTGCCTAGACATAAACGGCGTCCTTGGCATATACGACCTCAACATTTTGCAATTGTAATTGACATCTTTTCGCCTTAAACCATAGGACCAACCGAGGAACAAAGGAAACCAACCAACGCAGAACCGAGGCATCGGCCAAGTACCAACAATAGATTTGAAAGGACCGGCCAAGTACCAACAATAGATTTGAGAAGGACCGGCAAACAAGTTGGCTCAACCGCGCCCGAAATCATAATGCAACCACGCATAATTAAGCATTATCAACCATTTAGCATTTGTTAGCATTATTAGCATTATTAGCATCATTAGCATCATTAGCATTATTAGCATTATTAGCATTATCAAGTATCGTTAAGTATCATTAAGCATCACCAGACTTACCACACCTTACCACACCTGAATTAGACTATCACTTTATCAGATTCAATCGCCCTAGTGGCGGAGCGGAGTGTTGTCATGTAGTCTTGAACTCCGACATCAAGAGTCCAGTTTCATGGTCATGGCATTCTGTAGTAAAGTTTCAAAACTTAGAATTTTGTAGTTTGACTTTGACTTTGACTTTTAGTATTAGTTTCACTTTCTTTTACTTCTACTAGTTCTCATTTCAACACATCAATAAGCTTCAAATAATTCAATAATTGTTTCCTCTATACTATTTGCCATTTGCAATTCCCACCCCTTAATGCCTGTTTCAGGAAGGGTTGCTCCTGGCCTCACCCACTAAATAACCCCGCTACAATTCACTCGCTGGGGCCAATCTAAGATGAGGTTAACATCAATGGTTCTGATTAGTGAGTGCTGTAGTTAGACAGAACCCTTTTCCTATCTGTTGAGCTCTGGCCGTGGGTAAGTTCTGTTATCATCCACCATTCTGATGCCCTGATGCCCTGTTCAAGTTTGCCTCTATCACGGCTTGAGTCCATGGCCGCCACAAAATCCCATGCTTGGCGGACAGGGCTACCACATCCGAGCCTCCCATCATCAAGGCCCAGAACCATATTTCTAAGTGCTGTTAAACCTCAGATCATCTGTGCCTAATTGGGAGAGGTGTTGCGCAAACGAGGTAAATGATTCTGCAAATATTTACGAGGCCTTCTGCCACTGTAGTTGTGAGCGTTCGTGGTACTGAGCACAAGGCTATCCTAGGCAGGTCAAGCAGTCACCGCCAGACTCGCCAGCTAGACAGACCAGATAGATGGAAGAGGTAAGAGGTGATCAGAAAAGAGCTTGTCAAAAAGAGCTGATACAAGAACTCTGATTATTATCCATCACTTTAAATGACTGAATATCATCAGTTGTTCTGGGCCAAGTGTACTTTACATATTCGTTGGTAATTTGGTAATTCCCCATGGTCACATTACACTTACCTACTAATTGGTTCCACTACAACTCCTGAGGTTATGTCCTGAGACCCCATATATTTCATCACGTATATCATGTTCTCCAGGCCGTTTCATGCCGAAACTTTACTGTTTACTGATCCAGCTGGTTATTCATTATCTCTTGGTATCAGAAGTCAAATGTTCATTACAATTATCCTCCCGTAGGCTATGAATGTAACCCCATGAAACATGATCATGTTAATGTTAAAGCTCACGTTCATGTGATGTCATGTTGTATAATCTAGATTATCATCACCTTTGGATGCTCTTCCTCTTCCTCTTCCGCTTCCGTAGTATACCCGTAATGGTCTAGATGGCGGAATTTTGTGGGAGTCGCGGCCTTAACGGCAAACTTACAGAAGTCCCACCACCTGCCTCAACTTCCCTGGAAACTGAGTAAAAATCACTCTCCGTAATTCTTTAAAGTTCTATTTGTCATATCTCGAAACTATTAAGCTCACTATCACTTTAAGCTCACTCACTCTCACTTTTATCATTTGCTAACTACCACCTCCACTGTATACTACGGGGATGTATGCTACGGGGATGTATAGTACGGTGACGCATACTATAGTGACGGTCAGGCGGTCCAGACACTATCGTTGCCCCGAGCCCTGTTTATGGGGCATCGCCCGGCCGCCCAGGCCTGGATCGGTTCCTGGTCTTACTATTGAAATTCCCGGTGTAGCAACCCTGCCGGTTTCGTATCACAACCGTTCTAGAACCCTTACCATTTTGGGACACAACGCAGGTGGGCCTCTTCCAGATATACACTATATATGAGAGCCACCAGCCCTGTTGTACCCCAGTGATGCATGGGGTATTCCATGACCTACCAAGTTGAGAGCGTGCAGTTGACCAGCCGCCGTCCTAGCTATAGCGATAACCAGATTTGCCAATGGTATTGTTGTGCTTGCGGCCAGAGCTATGGCTCCATAATTTATCGCGATCAGTCCCACCAAACCCAGACCACCCCAAGCCAATCCCAAAATCATCATCAGAACCATCAAAACCCAAACCAGAACTTAAACCACCCTCCAAATCAGAACCACCATCAAAATCCATCATCTCAAACGATTCCTAATCATAATGATATCACTTCTTTATCCTCAGTACCTCCACCTTCATCGTCTCCTCCAACCTCGGCCCTCTCCCTCCACGACCATCTTCTCCAGTCCCTCAAACACTACAGCCAGGTGATATACAATCATGCTCCCTTAGACACAGACACAAACTATACTACCACTTCACCGGTGCGATGGACCGGATCTTATGGCTCATACGATAGCCTATCGGAGATGGCTGGGCCTTCTGATAGGATTTGTCTTCGGGTGCCGACTAGATTCACCTGCCACCGTTGTGACCATATGATGTGCCCTTATTGTCCCAAAGTGCGAGTAAAGGATCTTCCCCATAGTTAAGCAACCCAAACCACCAGACCAACCCAAATTTACAAGATCCCAAACCTGAAAGAATTCAAACCTGAAAGAACCCACGGAATACTTATACATTACTTACAATGATAATAACAGGTGATATAGCTAGGTACAATGATCGGTCAAGAGAAGCAACAAGTAATTGTATTCCTAGCTTAATCTTTTGAATCCACATTTTAGCCTTTGACAATAATGATGGTTCCCGAAGGAACAGTTGCTTCCCAACCAGACGATTATAATATTTATTTGATCATCACAGTCTCACAGGCCTACGAGCATACGAGTCTACCCTATGACAAGATGATCGAGATGACAATCATCCCACAAATTAGCCTATTGAAGCACAAGCTGATTACCAGACGAAACTTAATGGATAATGACAATTATAGCTAGTAGAATACACCAGTAGAATTAAAGCACTAGGACTAAAGCACTAGGATTAAAGCACTAGGACTAAAGCAAGGATTAAAGCAAGGATTAAAGCACTAGGACAAAAGCACTATGACTAAACAACTAGATACCGAACTGTAACGGGATCTATTAAGAAGGTTCCCTTTAAATACCAACCAGGAAACCATTTGATGGTAAACTATACCCATTAGGTAGTGAGAGGAATCCACTAATTACTATTGCTATGGTTAAAAAATATCTCTCAACATAATATTTTAATCTGGCATGGACATGGGATACGAAAGAAAATAAGCGTTGATGGAAAAAATAGTTATGTTCATGGCAGCAATTAACGGAACCGATTAAAATTAACGGAACCAATTAAGGGGTTCAAGTATGTTATCAAACCCTTTAACCACCATCCGTAATCTCAATTGATCTAGGTCTTAAAACATGATACTGAATGTTAGATCGGTAGCATTAAGTAATTGTGGCTGGACATTAACCATCCTATAATTAGCTTCTGATGCGGAGAGGATAAATCGTTATAATAAGCTAGAGGCTTATATTTGTCATCAGAAATAAACCAGTAAAAAGGTTTTGGGGATTGTGATCGGGATTTGAAACAAGCCAATGGATGAGACGTCTTATATGATAATGGGGATATCAACTAGTTAAGAGAAGTTGATACAATGGTACCGAAACATCACCATATTAGTCTTTCACTTCATACTTCAGTTCTCACTTCATACTTTCGGTCTTGTTTGGTCAACTTCTGCTGGGTGAAGCCAAGCCTAGGCCAGGCGGTGAGTTTGAAACCTTGAATTTAAAAATAAATCAGGTCGGTAAGATCTTAGACCTTACGCATATTGGCACCCGAAACACATTTATACATAAAACACTCCCAATAGAACATTTCTTCCTCGGATGAGATTGTAGTAGGATTAGTAACCATAGTAGGTGCAAAATGCAACATGCAAAAAGTGAAGGTTGGAATTTAAAAACAAAAGCGACCTCGGTGAGGGTCGAACTCACGATCTTAAGATTAACAGTCTTACGCCTTAGCCAACTTGGCCACGAAGTCAATTGTTGAGACGACGAGTCCGTTCTACGCCTCTGAGTTCTACGCCTGGGTGCATTTGGGGGAATAAGCGGTACAAGAGAGAGAATATCTATGACCCTAGAACCACCCTCAAACCCTTAAGAATCTCAATAGCCGCCCCAAGAACCTAAAGAATCTCAAGAACCCTTAAAATTCTCAAAAAAACCAGGAATTATGGGCGGCTAGTAAGTCTTAGCGGCTGCAATCACCCTCAATCACCCTCAATTGCCCAAAAGAACCCAAAAGAGCCCAAATTGGAGGCAAGTCGTGACCCTGGGCTGGACCCTGAGTCTACCAGTCCCAACATCCCTTGAAATTGATATACACAAGTGGCAAGTGCTGACTCATGATTATCGTTTCAAACTTTTGTCGAGACTATACAGAGGCCGATTAGGCTCTAGTTTCAGATTCATAATTCGATTTGTCCATATCATGTGAACGATCTCCTTGTATTCCAGGGATCTGGGAAGTTATCGGGGTCTATAGACATTGTCAGTTCAACCTCCAAATGTTGCTTACTTGAAACCACAACCATTTGTTACGCTACCCTTCTCCATCCACTTTGTGGGTTGTCTGGAGCTTGAACTTCTCGGAACCATCAACACATGGCAAAATGACTTAGTTCAACAGTTCATTAACAAGTTGGCTTTCAAGAAGCCACTCGAATGTGATTGGTCATTTTCAATGTCTATTTGACTGGTCATTTTCTATGACTATCAGGCAAACACTGGTGGTAAATTCGCAGTCTACTCCGCCAAAAGTTGTTATCGTTGATTGACCTCACGTGAGATTATATTGAGGTCAGTGCGATCAGTTTAACTACACGTACCACCACCAACATGTCAAGCACCAAAGAACCGGAAATTGATGTCGAAGAAAACGAATCTGGCGAAGAATTGAGTAAAGAGCAAAGAATTGAAGCTGCTAGAAAGAAATTTGAAGAGCTTAAGAAGAAGAAGAACAAGAAAAAGAAGTCCAAGAAGAAAACCACTGAGGATGAGGACACCGACGAAGTAGACAGCAAGGATGTCACTCCTGCGGTTGAGGGTCACAATCCAGAGGTGGAACAGGCTGAGGATGAACAAGATGTCCAGGGACTGCAAGGTGAAGCTAACCAAATAGAGGAGGACAACGCTATTAAGACCACCGACGAACCAAAGGAAGAGATTAAAGAACCAGAGGAAGAAAAGGTGGAAGAAAAGGAAGAAATCAAAGAAGAATTGAAGGAGGAACCAAAGAAAGAAATTAAGGAAGGGTTAAAGGAGGAACCAAAGGAAGAAACCAAGGAAGAAATTAAAGAAGAACCAAAGGTTGAAACCAAGGAAGAGACAGAGGACAAGGAAGAATCAAAGGTCGAAACCAACACAGTTTCAGATATCGTCCCACCTATTGAGAAAGATGTCAATGTTCCAAACCAGGGCTCAGAAACTTCAAACACCAACTTATTAGCTGAAATTGAAGCTTTAAAGGCCACTGTTGAACAACATGAGAAGACTATCAAGAAATTGAGAGATGAAAACACAGATTTGAAATTGTCTAGAATGGACTTAAATGATACTATAAGCGAATTGCAACTGCAAGTGAAACAACTCAAAACAGGTAATTCAGGCTCTCTTCCTGGTGCTTTTGCTAGCCAACAACAACCACCACCTAGAATGGCAACCCAAGCTAAACCAATCTTTACTAACAACAGTTATGCTACTGAATCCAAACAAAATGTATCTAATCAACAAATTGGAGATTTTAGAGAAAGATTGATGGTATGGAAAGGTTGGAAAGTCGACATGTCTCAATGGAGTGAGACTGGCTACGGTCAAAAATTGGCTTTTTAGCTTTTTAGTATATGTACATTAAATGACTATGAAGAGGTGATAAGAATTAGAACGAGTGGTTGTAGATAGAGGACATTTGTCAAATATCATTTATAATGACTTTCGAACATTCCATAAGATTTGATATATTTCGGTCATAAGGTGCCTCTAATCCTTATAACTTTCATGCATTGTGCTTCATTAAAATAGAAATAGAAATTGAAATTGTAATTGAAGTAAAAATTGTTATTGAAATTGTTTACTTTTTATTCAATGACTTTCTATTCAACCATTCAGACTTGGTGTCAAGAATTCTAGATTCCGCTCTTGGAACAAGTTTCTGATGCAATTTGAACGATTGAACTTGAACATTAATAGGTCCTTTCCTCAAAATTCCTGTCTTTGACTCTTTCAACTTACGTAACTTTTCTTCCTTTAATTTTTGACGCATCAACTTTTTACTCATCTCATCCAATTCTTGAACCTTCAAATGTTTACCTTGAGGGCCCTCGTCTGCTAGACTTTCGATAAGATCTTGTGGAAGGAACTCTGGTAACTCGGCAGATTGTTTGGCTTGTTTTTCTTGTTCTCTTTCTCTTTTGGCATCTTGTTGTTGCTTGAACATTAAGTCTCTTTGCCTTCTTGCTTCTCTTTCTTCCTCTTTGGCTTTTTGAACCAAGAGGCGCTCGTTGGCTTGTTTCTGTATTATGGCTTTCTTGGTTGTGCTAGTTGATTCTTCTTCTGGGGCCTCATCAGAATCTGAGCCAGAATCTGATTCTTCAGATTCAGAATGGGCTTCACCTTTAGCTTCATCTATGGGGTTTGCTTCGTCAGCAGTATGATATTCAATTTCACTGATTTCTGAATCAGTGAACTTCTTCTTAGTTGGCGTTTTGCTATTCAAATTGCTTCTTGTAATGGCCATCTTATGCTGTACTATGAATCTTCGCTTTTGCTTGTATTATGCTCATCTCGATATATTTTTCAATACTTGGTACCCGCACACCTATTATGGTACTATATAGGAATGAACAGACCCCTTAAGAAATTAACATTCAAAAGATGATGGTATGTAGAAAAAACCACCTTTAGAAATTATCCAATAATCATAGAGTTTGCACCAAATTGTTGCCATCTTTGTTTGTTGATATTGTTTTTTATTTCATCAACATATCCATTCCTGAGTAATAGATCAAGCGTACCTTTATTTATCTCTATGCCGTCAATAATTAGCTTTTCCAATTTGAAATAATGCCCCTTGACTCTATTTGTCATACTGGATGGAAAAGCTTCGAATAAATCTATCAATCCAATTCCTTCAATTTTTGAAAAACTCAAATCTAATACTTTTAATGAGCAACGATTAAATCCAAATAGTTTAATATCCTTACTAAACTGTTTCATGGACTGGTTATCCAATTCTAAATCATGCAAAAATAGCTCTTGTATATCTGGAACCAAGCAAAGGATTTCATACATGGACAAAACGGTGCTTCTTGATTCTCGATTGTAAAATGTATCGGTTTTGAATTTAAGATAATTTGATCCACCAATATGAATTGATTTCAATTTTTTCTTGTTGTTAATAATCTTCAATAATTTGATAAATCCCTTAGGTGATAATGAGCACCCATTAATATCGAGATGATTCAATCTGTGTAATTGTTTCAAGTCACTTAAAACAAACTGGTTCAAACTATTGGAAATATTACACACTTCTCGAAAACATAATCTTTCTAATTGAAATTCTGGATTATAATTCTTCAATAGTTGAAAAAAATCTACCAAAGTAAAACTTTGATTATTTTCAAGGGTTAATTTCATAAGTTTGGAAGATCTTAACAAGAATTCACCTAATTTAGGTAGAATGTTGGTGAAATCAAATGATACGATTGATAATTCAGTTAGATTTGAGAATGAATTATCCAAAAAAATTGGATAAGGATTATAACTGTCGAAATTAGGAAACTTTCCAACTGCTTGTCTCGACAATTTAGGATGATTAATCAAATGTAGTGATTCAAGATAACAATAGTCTTCAGTGGATACTTGTTCATTCAATCTTTTAAAACGAATATCATCGTGCCTGATCAAATCATTAAAATTTCTGCTCATTTCGGGATACAACACTAGAATAGTCAACGATTTAAGTTTCTTAAATAACTGAAATAAAATGTGTTCATACCTCATTGAAGAATTGATCCCTAATTTCAATGTTTCTATTGATTTAAAATTATTGAAACGCCAACTATTTTTTATTAGATATGAGATTAGGAGCTGCCAACTGAAATGTGGATCAAATATTTCTAAACTCTTTAAACAGAATTGAGGTTCTTTGATTATGGTTTGAATGATTCGAGTTAAATGATTAGCATTTATTGCTGACCTTAGACGAAATGATTTAAGCAAATTCAGATAAGTACTTTTGAGCACTTTTTTGAGTAGAACCACTCCTCTATTGAATTCATCTATGGTAATTTGAGATTTGAAGTTTACTCTGTGAATGTATAAGCCTGAAATGCTAGTTAATTGATGGTACCAACTTTTACATACTAAATGACATGATAAAATGTTTTTGAATGACAATTCTCCAAATATCCTTTCGATGAGTTCTGGTGGAAACCTGGTAATTGGGTCCAATGATGATTTAAGCTTTTTAAGCCTCTGATGATTTTGATGATTTTGATGATCAAGTGCCTGAACTGGTATTGTGGACTTCGCTCTTTTTAATGGTAGTAGTTTGAAATGAGTGGAATTGACTGAATGAATTGAATTGACCGAATCCACAGAAGATGTCAATTTCATTCGAGCATTCGTTGTAGACTTCAAATCTCCTGAGCCTGCTCTAGAATAGTTTAGTATACCTTTTGATGATGATGATGATGATAATGATAATGCAGAACTATCCAGCAGTTCCTGAAGCTTAATTGATGTTGAGTTAGTTTTGTCTTGCAACAATTCATATTTGACGTCTTTATATCTTTCCCTTAGTGAAGCCAATAATTTGCTAGGAATTTCAACTTGATGAGCTTTTATAGCCTTCTCAATGACCACAATCCCTTTTCTAAAACACTTGAATGCTTCCCTTTTACGGTTCATCATCAATAACAATTTTCCCGATCTCAAATACCCTTTGCAACCAATAGGCTCTAATTGAATCAATTGATGGGCATCCTTCAAGGCATTATCGAGCTTTCCCAACTTTTCATAGGTGGCAGCTCGCATATCAAGAACTGCACCCAACTTGGGATGAACCACTGGGCCCATTACCGGCGTGGGTTGGAGATTGTACACTAAAGTTCGAATATCTTTGATGGTATTGATGGATGTATTTGTATAGTGACGGGCGAGATCATTGAATAATTTGAGAGACTTTTCGTAGTCTTTAGACTTGAAGTAAAGCTGGGCGAGCTCAAGCTTGTCACCAGCCAACAGTTCGCCCCATTTATCATCCATTATGGAGTGGTGGTGATGGTGATGGTGATGGAGTCCTTGATGGGGTTTGAAATCAAGACGTGTTTGTTATGTGACACAAAGTCACAGGCGCGATTCTCAAACTTTATGGTACCATAGTAAGCTTATCATTGTGGCTTTACAATATGCCGTCAATTGACAAGGAACATGTTATAAACGGTTAATATTGTGACGTCATTATCAATAAAGTGAATCCCGAAATAACATCAAAACTTTTACTTTTCGTTAAATTCATCTTGTCTAACTTTTCAGCCTTTTCAGCCTTTGCAGCGTCTTCGGTGTATTTCACTCGATTACTCCGCATTTTCATTTTATCAACACCAATTTACTCCGTTTCTTCCGCTTTCTTTATCAATTTACACCATAGCTTCATTTCTTGTTCAGTATGGCATACAAAGTGCTTGAATTGGTGCTTCTTATCAGCATAATGGGAGTTTCGGCATTCATAGGAGGGTTCATCCCACTAAAAATCTCCCTTGATTCCCCCAAACTTCATTACATGTCATTTTTCAGTATGGGCATCTTGGTGAGTACTTCACTAGTTTTGATAATACCCGAAGGGGTGCTGACATTGTATGATTCTGCTACAAGAGACGATATAGAAAATGCACCTCGTTGGTTGGGACTTTCGCTAGTGTTGGGTTTCGTCTTAATGTACCTCATTGATGGATTACCTACCATTTTGAAGGGAATGAATTTAGATGTGAAATTCAATTATTCTATCAATTCAACCAATATCACTATATTGGACGTTTTGAAATCGATTTTGGATTCTTCACTTACCCTTGGACTCTTGTTCCATGCATTGGTGGATGGTGTTTCATTAGGGTCTTCATTTTTTGCAGACGATATTTCATTCCAACTATTCTTTTTCATCGCTATCATTATCCATAAAGTCCCCACTTCATTCAGCTTCACCTCCATCTTATTACGTCAAGGTTATAATTCCACCATCATTTTGATCCATTTGGTATTGTTCTCACTTTGCACCCCAATAGCTGCCATAGTGACATATTTGATTGTTTCCACTATTAACTCTAATAATCGGTTTGTCATTGGTATCTTGTTTTTATTCTCTGCTGGAACGTTCTTATACGTTGTCAATCATGTGTTTACTGAAGTTTCAAATAATTCCAAACCGGATTATTCTGCCACCCCATCTTACGAAACTAACCAACCCAACCAACCCAACCAAGCTACAAATCACCATCACACCAATATTTCTATGACAGAACTTTTACTTTCACTCTTGGGAATGAGTATCCCAATCATAATGAGCTTTTTAGGTGATGATTAATTCCATCCATCTCAGCATAGCATATATATTCTATAGATATAGATATAAACATAGATTTTCTTCTATTGTTTAGTAGGGATCTCGTTGTCTGCCTCGTAGTACTCGGAAGACTCGGTGCTTCGCTTCAAACATAATTTGTTGAAGCTGGATTGAATTGAATTGCTATCGTCGTGGTCATCATCTTGGTGGTCGTCATGTTCGTTAATATTTGTAGTGTTACTTTTAAGTTTATTCTTTTGGGCTTCCTCTTCATGGACTTTTTCCTTGCTTTGATTGTTTGGCAGAGAATCAGTAGCTGCTTCCACACAAGAATCAAGTTCCAAGTCAACTTCAGATTTACTAAGTATCTCATCAATGTTGGAAGGTATACCTTTTGATTTAGTCAATTCATTAGATTTTGCATCCATGTCACCTAATTCTGGTTCATCCTGTTCCTCTAGTTCTTCCTTTTCTTCATCCTCATCTTCATCTTCATCATATTCTTTATCGGTCTCTTTCTCTTCCGATTCTCTTTCTGTCTCAGCATCATTTGATAATTGCTGCTGTGCTAGTTCAAATGCCCAATTGAGCAAGTCCTCATCAGTACCGTTGTACGACTTGTAAAAGTATCCATCTTTGAATTCTTGTCCATCACTTCCTTCATATCTTCTTGCACTTGGCAGGTAGTTTTCTTTGGAAAGACAGGTGTCACTATCCTTGAGTCTATTTAGACCAACAATAGAATTTCTCGATGAATTAAGCGAGAAAACCTTGGGTAAATTAGCTTTCTCCTTATTGTCAGTCATGGCTTTTATAGGACTATTGAAAGCTGAGTTGTCTGCATAAGGATTTGATGAAAAGGTGTATGCGTGTTTTGATTTCTGTAATTTGGTTTTAGAAGATGTTCTGCTAAACGAAGTAGGAGATGACCTGTAGTCGAAGAAGTTTGCCGAGCTTTTGGCTTTCTTGATGTTTTTTCTATGATGTTTTTGATCTTGATGTTGATCTTGCACTTGTAATTTTGAAGACTGATCTTTATTATCTTCATCGTTGATCAAGGTTGCATCATCAGATACTGGAGAATTCACCGCTTGCCCCAAAGATGTGAGAGAAGTTGTGGATTTACCCTTCTTGATCTTTCTTTTAGGCTTCATGCCAGGAGTCCATGACCCAGAATGACTAAGGTGGGTTCCCGAATTGCTTGTTCGTTTTCTAGAAAGATCCGATGATGTGTTATGTCTTTTGAAACCTGGTGGTGACTTGGTTAGTCTCTCTGGAGTTGTTCGAAATGCACCAGTATCGTCATTTAATACTGGAGAGCTCACCAAATTATAATAAGCTTTATCCTGCCTATTCATCAAAAATTTATCATCACTAATGCTCTTTTTATGTTTATAGGTATGTTTCACAGTAGTAATTAATCTTCCTCTTAATTCTGTGATAGCTTTGTCCAAAGCAAATTCAACTCCGCAATAATTATTGATTACGGTGATTTTTGGCCATGAGGCTCTAGCACCTCTAAGAATGAAATCCAATAAAAATCCGGGGGTTGGATTCTCAAAAACTTTGGAGAAGTCGGACACCTTGAAATCAGCCAATATAGTAATATCACCACTGTAATTTTGTGAAAAAATCGAAATAAGTTTGTTTGACAAGTTTTTATAAATATCCATTTCATTCATAAGCTGAAGATAGTGAATAAGTTCACAACTCATGAAATCATAAACGTTATTAAGAAAAGACTTGAACTTGCTACTAAGTAAATTTTCAATGTCACCACCAACATTTCCAACTGAAACCTTAAGAATTGGAACCACATGGGGATTAACTTGAACTGCAATGATGTTGTCCACATTGAACATTTCAGAAAGTCTTGTAATGGGCAAATCATTATCCACTGAACCATCCACATATTTCATTGATGTGTCATTATTCCATTCATGAATTTCATTTGTTCTTGGAGTCTTTTCATAAATCGAATTTGATGGGAAAAATCCAGGAAGAGAACAACTGGCACAAATAGCTGACCAAATCAAACAATTGGGGGCAGTTAAATAGTTCAATAATCTTGTTTGTTCATGTATAGAGGCAGGAGAAACGGTAATATTGAGAATCTTTCCTGTACGATTGTAAGCTTCTCTAAAAGTGAGATCACCAACAAATTCAATCATGGTTTCTTTTAAGCCATCCAGGTCAAATAGAGTACCGTATTTTATTAGATGGCTTAAGTAATGCATTAATCTCTTGAATTTAGGACTAGTATCAGTAGAATTTGGTTCTGGTGTATCTTCTTTACCAAAGATTTGAAATGTTTTCAGAGTCAAGCTATGAAGTAACTCCGGTGTTTCTTCATTAGTATGACAACATAATATACCTGCCACGATTGAGCCAGCTGAGGAGCCACTGATGATTCGAGGAAGCAAATTGGATTCGAGTAAAGTCACAAGCACCCCAATATGAAAGATTCCAAACGTACTTCCACCAGAAAGCACCAAAGCAGTCCGACCGATATTTCTTCTGGTTTGAATAAGCATTCCCAACATGTAACTATCTTCAAGGTTCACCCTAGAGTCATTGATTAAGTAGTCTAAGGAAAGTTGACACTCATGAATATACTCCTCGATAAGTTTCTTGGTCCCCACATAAGAATGTCTATACAAGTTGATATCACCCATATTTCCTAGATTCCTGATCCATTTGGTTCGAATCACATAAAGAAGTAGTTTGTAATCATTGGCAAGACGGGCTTTCCTCATTTCCAAGAGATTATTAAAGATTAAATCATAATCATAATAGTCAGATTCAGGGTTAGCTTTCCATGAGTTATTGTTGAGAAGTTCATCTAATTGGAGGGAGATTTCATACCATTTGCTATAAGTCATACATCTCTTTTGTTCCCGCAAAAGCTGTTCTATAAGTTGTTGTTTCTCCGATTTTGATGATATGAATCTGTTGATGATAGGAACCGATTTCAACAGGAAATATGACTCCTTTACCGAGGAACTTGCCTCATCTGAGTCGATTTTGGTATTGGTGGCATCCTCATATTGACGGATCAACAACTCGATGATCTCCGAATGTGACATGGTAGAAACCATCGCCAGATTATTCATCAGGTGTTGGTGGTGGTGGTGGTTGATTATCTGTGGAATCCACTCCCATGTGATAGTGTCAAAATAAGGTCACGTGTAGATACTGACCCGTCACATCCCGCATCAATTCACGGAACATCAAACCAGAGATTTATGCATTCATCGATGATATTGGTCACATGGATTTTGGTCACATGATATACATACTTAATATTATGATGATTTTCCGATGAGTAACATCGATAGTATCCATTGTGGTGTTTGTCTGTATACGTCGCCATTTGAGCAAGGGCCACCGGAAAGTGGATTCCTCAGTTAAGAACGCCCAAGCACAAATCACCAAAAAAAAACCAGTGATTTTACCTGATCAACGGCTTCAGAAATCATTACCTCAGTTTGTAAAGCCATCATACTTTGCATCGGAATCAGAACGTTTCAAACACTTTTCCAGCTTAATTGACCATAACCAAGATACCTCTGCCATGATTTCCATCACCACAGTAGCCCACAAGACCGACGATATTCGTCACCCTTTGCTTATGTTGTCTAATAGAGAAGGTTCCAAATACTTCTTCGGAAAGATTCCAGAAGGTTCACAGAGATGTATCAATAGCAATAGGATCAGGTTAGGCAGACTAAAGAGTCTTTTTCTTACTGGTACAATCAATTCCTGGTCAGATATTGGAGGATTACCGGGATTTTTCTTGACTTTAAGTGATAGCACCAAGAAAGATATCGATGTATTCTCCAATTCAAGCAAAGCATTGAATTATATCGTGGCAACTTGGAGAGGTTTTGTTTTCAGAAAGGGAGTCCAGCTCAAGATCCATGATACTCAAGAACAAGGAATTATTGCCGATAATAACATGAGCATAAAACCCATCTTGATCTCTAGAGAAGATACCCAACCATATGATGTTGCCATTTCCGAAAAGGTGGCCACAGCCATCAAGAAACTCACATCTCTCATGTTCCCTATGGATACTTCAAAAGTCAATGATCGTGATCCTGAGTCTTATAAATCGGATCCTACCGAGACTGATATTCACACCCATACATCATTACCTTCCATCAAAAAATTGGAAACTGGATCTAACCAAAAAGCAGTGAATTATTTGATTAGAATCTTACCTTCTCGAGGTCGTTTCCATCCTGAGAAAGCCAAAGCATTGGGTCTCAAACCGGGATTAAATTATAGAAAATTAAGTCAAGGACTCTCAGTAACTAACGATGATGGTGTTGAAATTACTCCTGATCAAGTTTTGGAACCATCCCAACATTTTCCAAGAGTTTTGATCATTGATATTCCTAATGTTTCATACCTCAAACCCACAATCACATCAAATGAATGGTTTGTTACTGAAGAAGATGCATCGGAAGAAAAGATCATGCTTGTGTACCATTTGTTGGGAGATGATATTGATTTCGAATCTCAAGAGTATAAAGATTTCCTTCAAAAGTTCCCTCAAGGATGCAAGCATGTATTCAGTCATAGTAAGATTTCCGACAATACTTTAAATTTCAAACATGCTGCCATCACTAGTTTGACATTGAAGAGCATCATTAATGATAACTTTTACTTGCCTCATTTTGAATCATACAAACCTTTAAACAGCCATCAAGAAACCCAATATAAATTACAACTGAATCAAATCTTTCAAATTAATAATTCTAACATCAAAGTTGATGAATCTCAAATTTCTTTGGACACCTGGTCAACATTATATGATACCAATATTGAGCCATTGGAAATGGTGGTTAATAAAGAGAAAACTTTGAGTGAAGAACTACAATCTCTTGATATGGTGGATTCTAAATCTTTAAAAGAACAGATTCATATCACCACTTTAGGAACTGGTTCAGCTATTCCTTCCTTGCATAGAAACGTTGTCTCCACTTTAATCAGAATTCCATACCAGGATGACCAACAAATCAAAACCCGTTCTATCATTTTAGATGGTGGTGAAAATACTTTGGGTACTATTTTAAGATACTTTGATAAATCACAACATGCAAGAATTTTCCATGAGTTGGTTATGATTCATTTGAGTCATCTTCATGCTGATCATCACTTGGGAATTGTTTCATTGATAAACAAATGGTTTGAGTATAATCAGGATACAAACAGAAAATTGTACTTGGTGGTCCCATGGCAATATGACACCTTCTTGAGAGAATGGTATAATTATGAGAGTGAATTTGATGCCAAAGTTAATTTTGACAGAATCAGTTATATAAGTTGTGAGGAATTCTTACAGGATAGAGCCCCAGAGTATAAAAGTTACTCTTTAGAAGAGTTTGAGTCACGATTTGATAATAATGATATGAATGGAACCATTCCAAGAAAACAATTACAGCCTAAGAATACCCAATTCATTAATGAAATGTTAGAAGACTTGGAAATAGCTTCTATTAAAACCGTTAGAGCTCTTCATTGCTCCTGGGCATACTCAATTGCAATTGATTTCAAAGTTGGTGATGAAAACTTCAAAGTTTCCTACTCTGGTGATACCAGACCAAATCCCAAGTTTGTTGAGATTGGTTATGGCAGTGATTTATTAATTCATGAATCAACCCTTGACAATAACCTTATAGAAGAGGCATTAGCAAAGAAGCATTCCACAATGATCGAAGCTGTGGCCATGTCAAGATACATGAATTGTCCTAAGGTGCTTCTTACTCATTTTAGTACTAGATACTCCATCAAGAATGATATCTCAACCACACCAGAGAGATTGAATAAATTGGCAGATGAATTAAATGAATATTTGTTGAAGTTTTCCACAACATCGAATATATTCCATCTTGAGCACCACCCAAGAGACAAAATGAATTATGAAGATATGGAGGTATGCTTTGCCTTTGATGCTATGCACGTAAGGTATGGAGATCTTAATTTCCAAAAGGCCTACCAAGGTTCTATTGCCAAAGTATTTGTTGAAGAACAAGATGAAGACCAGGAGTCTAGAGAAAAGGAGCTCAAGAAGATGGAAGAGAAAAGAGAGGCAAAGAGACTTGAAAGGCTCAACAGGGGTAAAAAAAGACGAAGTTCATGAATAAAAAAAATATGTTAGAATTAACCTCTTTTTAGAATGACAAACAAAGCCGTAGAAATAATTGTTTATTTCAATTTTTGAGTTTCAGGCATAAGTAGTAATATGTTGTTGGTGAACTGATAATATCCCACTAATAGTTCTTGATAAACGATCTTTGTGTAACAATTGTATAACTTCTCACTATCATTTAAACAAATGAAAGGAAGCACCAAATCCTTGGTGAATTTGAATGAACTGCATTATTGAGATAGAACTCAGCAGCAACGATAGATGAGCTTGCCGATATTTCTAGAAAGTTGGTTGAACAGTTTTGTACAATCACAGTTCGAGAAGCAAGCTCAATTTTCAAATGCAATAATTGCTAAAGACTTGACCAAAATCATTAAGATTGTACCAATTCTAAGGATCAAAAATTTCATCAAATCCACCCCTTCGAAAGACTTAACATGTGTAGTGTCGGATTTATCACATAAAATCTTTGCAAAATTCCCCTTCAAACCAACTATCACCAACTTTGAGAACAGAGCTCATCAAAGAATTACGTTTCAAACCACAGGTTGTTTGATTCGAATCAAGAAAGCAAATTTGAAGTTTATAACAAGACAAGAATCCGCAGTGGATTATAAAACATCGGTTGGTATGGATTTGGTAATATTAGAAATTCTTGACTTTGATATTTTCCAACGAGACCAATTAGATTTGGGTTCATATTTTGAAAACCTGTTGAAGTTTATATACGACGAAGCATATTATCTGAAAAGATTGGGAAGTGACGATTTCAACTCAAAAGTTAATGTGATTGAACAATTAGCAACCATTGAGCCTACATCCTAAAGTGGTCTCCCCTGGTTAAGAAAATGTGGTGATGTGACTGGTACATAATCAGCTCCAAAACAATTCTGGAGACTATTTTAACTCCGTAACATAACTTTTAATGATTTGAAGGAAGATTCCAAACTTTGCTTTTGCCAGTTAATGAAAACTTTGTTTCTTTAATCCCAAGGGATATACTTCTCAAAAATGGTCCCCCGGAAGGTGTTCCCCTGGCAGGTGTTCTCATGGAAGGTCCCATGGAAGGTGTTCTGATGAGTACTCTGGATGGAATTTTGACAGGTTCAAAGGCGAAAATAGCCACCATTCATGTCGTTAGCACAAACTCGGATACATATTCTGCTTCTTGGAAGTCAAATACGGAGATGATTGACTTTCAACTGGAACTTCACCGAATATTTCGCCAAGGACAAGTTCCTATCAATGGCAATTTTAAGCAGCTTTTAGACAGATTTCAGAGGATGTTGCAAGATTATGAGTTTCAACTTGAATGTTATTCCAATAATTTAGATGCCCAGCAAGAAATCTTGAAGGAGAAGACCGAATTTGCTATCAAACATGAAAAGGTATTGGAATTGAGGCAAAATGCCCTTGAGCAAGCGATAAGACGAATGAAAGCCACTAAAGCAATTCTTGAAATTAGACAAATTAATGTCAATAGAACCATCCACTTCCAACGTACCAAACTTCGGGAAAGTCGGATTCAAAGGTTTATCAAGTCCATCGAAACAGCAATTAGTGAATACAATAGCTATCAAGAAATAGAAGACGAAGATCCCCAGATGTCCAGAGATCCTCAAGAAATTTGGGACTGGATCCAGAAGATCACCAGATTCGAATACAATCCACAACTAGCCATTCGTCTGAGAACAACAGACTTGAATCTTTTCTTCAGTTAAGAAGAATATTTCGTATCAGATAGGCATGTGAACATCCTTGAGTTCCTTAGATAAGTTGGTCAGTTCTATATTGTCAACTATTTTATTAATGTCAACTATATCTCGTTCTAGTTCATTCTCAGTCAATCTGATTAGGATTCAAAACGTGGGGTCTATGCATGAGATCTATGCATGGGATCTATGCCTCTAAGTCTTCAAGAATCACCCTTGCTATACTCGTATATCCTTTCTTTCTCAACCAATCTTCTTCTTTTTCATTTTGGTGACTGTATGACTCAGTAGCTTCATTTATTTAGTATTATTTAAGGTGAACACTAGATTGAAATTGTAAACATGGTTAAATCATTCTTCCAACCATTACCTCTAGTTTCCATCTCTATTCCATAATTATTATCATGCTTAACTTACTCTCCTTTCTATGACCTTGACCTTGTTACAGTATCTCATACTATGAGAAAAATGTTGTATCCTCATTTGAGAATTTTGCAACCATCTAAGTTTCATAAGTTAATCCATCACAACTTCTTTCTAGATTTACTATCGCCAATGGCCGTAAACTACCAAAATCCTTTCACTTCTATCTCAAATGAATCTGCACTGACATGTGCTGATGCAGATTCCGCTTCTGATACTTATCTCCCATACTTTCCACGTCAACCATTACCCCAACATGGAGAAAATCAGTCGCTACTTCCCTGTGAAGACTCTCCTTTTGCGTCTGGCTCTGGATATTCTTCAAGTGAAGAAGTAATTAATGAGGAATCTATTGGTTATTATAGTCTTCTTCCTACTCAATTGTTACTTGTATGGGTTCTCTTGAGTGTTGTGGGCAGCTTTTTGCTACTTTGGAGTGGAAATATCAAATACATCAAGCGTTATATGAAATTCCTCTTCTGCTTATTAATTAGAGGAGAGGATCATTGTGACTAGAATTATCATGACCAAGCTATTTAAACTTCTGCTACAATCATTGATCTCGATCTTGATCCTAATTAATGATGTTTATTACTATGTACAGATCATTCTCTTCTATCCTTCACCTTCATCTTATTAACATGCTTGTGCTTTCTGGTCTTGGCGAACTTCTTGAGTCCCCACATGGATTGGGAAACCTTGTTGGACTTCGACTTACCTCTACCACCACCATGAGGGTGATCGTGGGCATTCATGGCCACACCTCTGACCATTGGTCTCTTACCTCTGTGACGACTTCTACCAGCCTTACCCCAAGAGATAGACTTGTGTTCCTTGTTGGAGACAACACCCAAAGAAGCGTGACATTCCAAATTCACATATCTGTGCTCACCTGAGCTCAATTTAACAATTGCCTTGTTCTTATCTGGGTGCTTAGAAAGCAATCTACCAAAGGTTCCAGCAGACTTCACAAGTTGTCCTCTACCTCCGACGTGCAATCCAATATTATGAATGATAGAACCGACTGGGATCATATGCAATGGTAAACAATTTCCTCTTTGCATAATTCTAGATGTTAACAATGCATCATCAATTTCACCATTATTGGTTTCTCTCATTTCTTGAACGAAATCATTTGGCAAACCAGAACGGAAAGATTCGACATTATCGCCTTTTCTTAAACCAGATGCGGCTAAGATGTATGATAAATCACCAGTTTCGCTATGTTCAACCAAAGCAATGTGACCAGATCTATTCGGATCATACTCGATTCTGACCACAGTTTGCTTTCCTGGTGCAAGTCTATGACTATCAACCAATCTGACTCTTTGCTTGTGACCTCCACCTCTACCTCTAATGGTGATCTTACCGGTGTTGTTTCTTCCTGCAGTCTTCTTCTTGGGCACGGTTAATTCTCTGACAGGACCTCCTTTGTGTAAATGTTCATGAACTGGTTTCTTGAAATGGGTAGAACCAGGTTGCAAGTGACCATTGGCGTAACTCTTGATTTCAACGTTGGTCATGGCCAATTTACGTTGTCTTTTGAAGGCTTCTTCTTTCACTTCCAAATCGGTATCAAAGTTTGCAGTTGAGGTACTTTGCATCCGCACAAGTCCAGCAATAGAACTTGGAAGTCCACTACGGACTTTGCCGAGTGAACCAACCAAACTCCTTGACCACATCATTCTGTTTAACCTACTCAACCTATAGTGAAAAATCTTTGATAGGTATGAATACTGAACTTTACACAAAGGTTTTCGCGCTCATAGTAAATCTCAGGCTTCCCTTCAACCAATAGAATTAATCCTCGCTAGGGTGCGACAACGGGCAACTTATAACAAAAATCTCATACTTGAAAACTTCAATCAGGGTACACCATCAAAATGCTCCGTACATTCACCCGTTCCTTGTCCAGTGCAAAGCCACCAATCCAATTGTTCGGTATTGACGGTACTTATGCTAATGCTTTGTACTCTGCTTCCGTTCAAGAATCTAACATTGAGAATTCTTTCCAAGCATTAACTAAGATCGATGGATTACTTAAGACTGATGCTAAGGTTCAAAACATCTTGGTTAACCCAGCCTTGACTAAGGAAGACAGAGAATCCGTTGTCAAGATCATTTCACAAAACTTGAAGTTGGACAAGACCGTTTCCAACTTTTTGACCGTTTTAGCTGACAACAACCGTTTAGGTCACTTCGGTTCCATTTACGAGAAGTTCTCCTTATTGAATGATGCCCACAAGGGTGTTGTTGAGGCTAAGGTCACTTCTGCCAAGCCATTGGACTCCAAGATCTTGAAAAGATTACAAACCTCCATTGGTAAGTCTACCTTTGTTGGTGAAGGTCAAACCTTGAAATTGAGTAACACCGTCAACCCAGAAATTTTGGGAGGTTTGGTTGTTGAAGTTGGTGACAGAACCGTTGACTTGTCCATCTCTGCCAAGGTTGCTAAGTTGAACCAAACCTTGAACGAAGCATTGTAAGTGTATACAAAAAGTACATGAATATTTAGAAATCGCCCATGAAGCCAATTGTAGTAATTGAACCTTTCCGAAATTGAATCTTTCGGAATTTTACCAAAAGAATAAAGACAAAAGAATTCCAAAAGGAGTTCAACGGTTGCTTACAACTAGCGGAATTTGATCCCCTAACAAAGTGCTCATTCTGTTATTAATTCACTGGAGTACGTCTACACTACTGGTATTAATTATTAGAGGAGAAATATCCATGGTTATCGCACCAAATGACTTCCCCTCTAGTGGTTGTAATCCCCGTCGTTAGTATTTACAGTGATATTCTACCTCTAGTCATTACCAACATAAACACCCTAATTGGCCCCTAATGATCTACCTGCCCCATACCCACTAACCCACTGACACACTGACTTAGTGGGAGCAGCACCGCCAGTTCGCGCCTCACAGTAGAAATACCCGAAACCTCCACCACCGCACTAGTCAGTGGAATACACCACCACCTCAATGGCAATTGTATTGCCTCCAGTCTTCACATCGTCCCCTCATCACATCGTCCTATCTTTAACCATCTGTCCATCTTGTCCAACTTTCTGATTAGTTCCCTCTACCCCCCTTCTTTCCGACAATCTCCTCACATCCACTTGACTCACTCTCCCCCACCCATACTGTCCCCAATCCCCCATTCGTCTCTAGTAAACTTGGGTGATGTGCGCGTAGGAATCTTTCCACCTTTCGATCTACGATCTTTAAACTACTCCTACCACTTCTCCTAATTCCCTACCATGGCTCGTGCTATTGCTCATGCCATTACGGTGGTGGCTATTCTTTTGAACGTGATTGTGTACTTCTATCCAGACATCATCAATAACACACAACAATGTAATTGGCATAAGTTTGAAGACTCCCGTCTCAAGAGTACGGTACCGTTCATTAACCAGCTTCCAGAACGCGTATCTGACAAGCTTCTCCTTAACTTTCCTAGTCTCATTGATCACTCTGATTTGAAGTCGGAGTCGCCCTATGGTACTAGCAGTGTCAAAGACATTCATATGCTCACGTTTGGAGACCCTCAAATCAACGGCAATTGGCCTCTGACTAAATATATTAAACGGTTGGATAACTATGGTAATGACTATTATTTGGGCCATATCTACAAAACCATGAAAAATAGACTCTCTCCTAGTCATGTGGCGGTCATGGGCGATCTCTTTTCATCCCAATGGATCTTGGATTCCGAATTCTACAACAGAACAAACCGTTTTGTAGAAAGGTTGTTTCCTAGACCTTTGGACTACAAGAGAAATGTCAAGGAGACCCATGCCCGTCATGAGAATTACGACTGGAATGCATGGCTCGACAAAGAGGTTACAATGAACCCCAAGGATAGATACATCTCTCGTGTGTATGAAGATGTGTACGATTGGTTCTTCCAAGATAGAAAATACCCCAACTTTGAGAACCCATTGTTCATCAACCTTACCGGAAACCATGACGTAGGTTACAGTGGTGATGCTACTTGGCAACATATGGCCAGGTTCCACCATTTGTTTGGCCAGAACAATTATGTGATTAACTATAACAAAGGTACCCCCGAAGAATGGAGATTGGTGATCTTAGATTCTTTAACTATGGAAGGTCCTGCTTTGCAAGAAGAATTTGTGCAATACACCTGGTCATTCTTGGAGCATTTGAACCAATCAAACACACAATTTACCGGTGCCACGGTATTATTAACTCATATTCCTTTCTATAAAAAAGAAGGGTTGTGTGCTGATGGTCCCGAACATAAATACTATGAAAATTACGAAAAAGAACCTTACAAAAATGGGAAATTAAGATCCCAGAATCACCTTTCTTATGAAACTTCCCAAAAAGTTCTTAATATCGTTTTCCCTAATAAAAACCAAAATGGTATTATTTTAACAGGTCATGATCATGTGGGATGTGATGATTGGTATAATTCTGTTGGAGGAGAATGGGTTGCCTCCAAGGAGAAGAATGACGCTGAGAGAGCTCCAATTAGAGAAATTGTAGTGAGAGCCATGATGGGAGATTTCGATGGTCAAACGGGTATAGTTACAGGTCATTTCAGTGACAAATGGGTTTTTGAATTCAGTTACTGTTCATTTGTTGTTCAACACTGGTGGTGGGCCAGTAAGATTGCAGCATTATTAGCAATCTTCTTGGAATCTTTTTACTTTTTTAGTTAGGCATTTACGTATACTTGAAATACAGACATACATACAAATGGTAAATTTTTCATCACAAGGCTAAAACCTTTAAAATAGGGTTCAAATAACCGTTGTCAAGCATTATGAACTTGGTAATCAAGAATCCTGCTTAACCAAATGTTGGCTATTCTCAAAACAATTAGGAAGAATTCTTGATGAATTCTTCGATATCTTCTTTAGCAGAATTGAAACTAACTTCAGGACTAACTTGAATCTTCTTGACCTTTAACACCCCATCGATAAAGATCCAATGGGATCTTTTGATACCGCTGGGAAATTTCTTAGCACCCAATGGCCCGATCAACTTCTTGGAAGGATCAGACAACAAATGGTAAGTTAATTTTTGCTTGGTGACAAAGGACTTTTGAGATTTAGGCAAATCAGCACTGAGTCCAAACACAGTGGTGTCGGAATCCAGTAAGAATTGATAATTGGTTTGGAAACCACAAACTTGACGAGTACAACCAGGAGTGGATGCCTTTGGGTAAGCGAAAATAACCAAGTATTTGGTGTTCTTAGCAGCATCAACAAGGGAGATTTCATTCTCATCTTCATCTAAGAGAGTGATATCAGGAATTGAGTCACCCACTTCAATTTCATTGGTGGATTCTTTAACATCTTCAGTTTCTGGCTTAATTTCTGGTGATTTTTCTGCCGGTTTTTCTGGTGATTTTTCATGGGTTTTCTTGCTATTGCTAACCTCCTTGGATTTTGACTTGGAAGTGTCGACCTTGGACGTTTCTTTCTTGACGGTTTTGGCCTTCTTTGTTGGAGGTTGGACAGTTTCGGGTGCTGGTTTGGCTGCCACTCTGGCAGAACGACGTAATTCGGGCATTGATGAACAATTGGTGGCAATTATGGTGCCGATAATCCCCTCTACCCAGGTTGAGTTAATTTCCATATCACGTGTGATGCCAGCCACTATAGTGGCTGCGAAATAAGTTACGTAATCATAGTGTGGGGCACTTAGAATGAATTGTCATAGATAGATTATACGTGTGATATATTCTCTTACAAGGATGGGGTTCGGACATTGTTGTGATTTCAGGACATTCTTATGATTGTTGTGATTTTAGAGTTTTTTTGGAGGTTCTGGGTAGTTGATTGGTGGATCCATTTGCTTAGAACAAAACCGTGGGGAGCAACGTGAATTTGTATTTGATAGACTAATATAATTTAATTATACCTCAATAGTTAATGGATCAATAAATTTTCGGCTTTCCTGTGACTTTTTGCAATATTATTAATTAGGACGAAGAGATGTAACTTTACAATTTTTGATTTTCAATTTTTATCCATTTCGTAACTTTTTAAGTTTTATCAAATCTGAGTAATTGTTTCATAATCTATATATTTTTATGATAATATCTTCTCACGTAGTACAAATTTTATACTGGTAGAATGGTATATATAAAGGTATATATTTATAATTCAGTATAACTAAATATGAGGTAAGATAAGATGTTTGGATGTTCCCGCAATTCACCTTATCATTTATACTTCACTATATGAAGCTGCTCACCTTTCATGTATTATTTTTGGATTGGGATTTGATCTGTTGATGGAATTGGTATACTTATTTGATTGCTAACTCACTGAATTGTTAACTTATTGAATTGTAAACTTATTGAATTATTCTCTCCATAATATTTGTCTGTTTAATTTACTCTTTATCTCGTACTCTTTCATTGAATATGGTAAGGCTCTTGTAATCAAAACGTTGGGGTGAATATGATTACAATAAGAATATTAATGGTATATACCTAGAATATGTACTACATATAACGTAACAATCTTATGCCTTTATTGTATGATAAAAATTCATATATACTACTTGTGTTAATCATACTGGAAAGATAAATTAACAACAATAGAAAGTTGTTCAATATTTGGTATGTGGGTGATATCTTTGGGTGTAACTACCTATGAAGTTATAATGCTGTTTTAGTAAATTTGTTAAAATTTTTAAAATGTTGAGTAAACGGTGAAAAATTCAAAGAATTCATAATAGTACATTTTGGACCCAATACTGTTATACTCCACTATGAAAGAAAAATCCAGTCATTTGGTTGCGTTTGACTAGTCTTTACTTCTACCAAACATTTCAATCCTCATTATGAATAATCGCACCACAAAAGAGAATATTTCATTTAACTAATTTTTACTTATAGGAGTTATAGTTGAGTGACGTCTTGCTCTGAGAATCTCATCTTGATCCTCACACTACTAGTGCTCTATTGATTTTACCTAATAATGGCTCTTTTGGTTGTTGCCTCTAAGGTAGTCTATTTCGGTTCATCTTAAATATTTGGTAGGGTACACGACCACTGTTGAGTATCACCGAATAAACACTACGGTTGAGGAGTCAAGCTTTCCCTTCAGTTATCTGAAAGATTCAATCCAGTTCGTGAGCTGATCTTCTTATAAAGATGTCCGGTGATTCGCTTACTCCGCTGGAATCAACACCCATCAAGCTTATCGATGACAAACCCTCCGATACAGATCAGTTCACTCAGAAGGACATTGTTATTGGTTGCAAGATATATGCATCGAAAGACGGACAATACCGATTGGCAGAAATCTTACAAGAGCATACAAAGAAGTCCAAGGTCGTCTACTATGTACACTACCAAGAATACAACAAGAGATTGGATGAATGGATCGGGGTGGATAGAATAGATTTCAAGCGGGCGTTGATTTTGCCTGAAGTCAAGGCAGATAAAAAGGAAGAGAAGAAAGATACTAAGCTGAAGAAGAAGACATCAAAGAATAAGAGCTCAAAAAACCAAAAGTCTTCGGAAGCTGCAACTCCAATACCAGAGGATGGTGTGAATGATGATGAGATGGACTTGGATAACTTAAATGTTCAAGGATTGAAGAGACCAGGTGAAGAAGTGAATAGAGAAGATGAAATTAAAAAGTTAAGAACTAGTGGATCTATGATCCAAAACCATTCGGAAGTGGCCCGTGTGAGAAACTTGTCTACCATCATTTTGGGTGAACATGTGATCGAACCTTGGTACTTTTCTCCTTATCCAATAGAACTTACAGAGGAAGACGATATTTACATTTGTGATTTCACTTTGTCATATTTTGGTTCTAGAAAGCAATTCGAAAGGTTTAGATCAAAATGTTCCATGAAACATCCTCCAGGAAACGAGATTTACCGTGACTCTAAAGTTAGTTTTTGGGAGATCGATGGCAGAAAACAAAGAACATGGTGTAGAAACTTGTGTCTTTTGTCCAAATTATTCTTGGATCATAAAACTTTATACTATGATGTTGACCCGTTTTTATTTTATATCATGACAATCCGCTCAGAACAAGGTCATCATGTGGTGGGATATTTTTCTAAAGAAAAAGAAAGTGCCGATGGTTATAATGTTGCTTGTATTTTAACTTTACCATGTTATCAGAAGCAAGGTTTTGGAAAATTGCTCATTCAATTTTCCTACATGTTATCACATGTCGAAGGTAAAGTGGGATCCCCTGAGAAACCATTATCCGATTTGGGTTTATTATCTTATAGAGCATACTGGACAGATACTTTGGTCAAGTTGATAGTTGAAAGAAATAGTCCACAACTATACAGAAAGAATAATCCTCGTATTGAAGAAGAGGAAGAAGAAGGTTCAGCTACTCCCAAACAAGTTAATCCAAGCGAGATAACCATTGAAGAAATCTCGACTATCACTTGCATGACTACTACCGATATTCTTCATACGTTGACCACATTACAAATCTTGAGATATTATAAAGGTCAACATATAGTTGTTGTTACCGATCAAATCATGGCCATTTACGATAAGCTAGTTAAAAAGGTAAAAGAGAAAAAGAAACATGAGTTGGAACCTCACAGATTGAACTGGACTCCACCATCATTTACTGCTAACCAATTAAGATTTGGTTGGTAGATTTGAAATATTAATGAATTACGATATGTACTATAGCGGTTAAAGGCCAACTAATTATAAAATACAGAACACATAAATGTATTCACCTAATCAATACAATGCTCAAGTAGTTCCCCAAATCTTGATACTCTTATCACCTTCGCATGTAATTAATCTCAAACCCAGCATATCAAAGGCAGATGCATATATTGGGGACTCATTAGAACCAGCTAATGGCTGAGAAGTCTCTTGTTGAACTAGTTCACCCGAAATGTAATCGTAGAATTCCATTCTACCATCATCTAACCCGGCGAATAATTGATTATTGGTAGGGTTTATGGCCATTGTATTGATGATCTTGGTATTATCTGGATGTCCAAATTCATTCAACAATTCACCTCCAGGCAAGAGCCATTGCTTGATATGACCATCAGAATCACCCGAGGCCATGGTCATTTCTTGTGGATGCATTACCAACAGCCTAATACTTTTGGTATGATGTGTGAGAGTTAATGCAGTAGATTGTTTTCTGATATCCCATAATCTGATGGTAGAGTCCATAGAACTGGTGATGATTTGTGGGTCACCAATCTGACTCTCTATGGATGTGATATCTCCTCTGTGTCCTGATAAAACCATCACTTGATCTCTGGATCTCATGTCCCATACTCTTATCACGGCATCCGAACCACCAGTGAATAATAGATCCAATTCTGGATGCAATGCCATGGCATAGATACCTCCCACATGCCCGTGATAGTTTCTGACCTGACATCCTGATTCCGAGTCAGTTTTCTCCAAGTCCCAACATCTAACCGTTTTGTCTTCGGACCCTGAAAAGAGGTAAGGGTACTTTGACGAAACAGCCAAAGCTCGAACTCCCATGATATGACCGGTGATGATTGCTTTCTGTTCCAGAGTGGCAAGGTCCCATACCTTAATGGTGGAATCCGAGGAGCCTGTAACAAACCACTTGTTGGTGATGGGATCTACTGTCACTGATCGGACCCAACCGCTGTGACCTCCAGCAATCACCCGGAGTGGCTTCCAGGAGTCCACCGAGGGTCCTGTACCAGAGCCTTTTCCACTATGAGAGATCCTGGTATCCTGTTGTTTCAAATCGTCCACCGAAATATCATTTCCTTGACCTTCTATGTCTTCGGAACCATCACTAAGTTCCTCTTCTTCGATGGATTCCAGATGGGATTTCCCCACAACGAAGTCCAATTTGACATTATTATACATGGCATCACTGAGTGTATCCAGAGGCTGGTTTGGATCGTCCTGACTGACGAAGCCCGGGCCATATACTTCTTCAAATGAAGTCATGGTGATTATGTTAGTTGAAGTTGAAAGATGAGGTCTGATATTAGTGCGACTAAATATCATTAGACATTAATTATACTGCTCTACGAAAAGGACCAACAAACGTCTCCAAAAGAGCTTTAATAATCAACCGCAGTGTTCACCAGAATTAGGAATTCTCAGAGCTCAGAATAGATCCCCTTTACATCATATTTGAGTACCATTAGGTCTAATTGAGTAGAACTCTCACACACCAGCGTGGCTTCTGGGATCTGGCTTCTTGTTGCAGAATAGCTGATTTCAACCCCATCAAAAAGAATCAAGAACTTACAAACAACTTCAATTGATCATGTTGATTCAAAAACTATACGACATTCTTTCACGATCTTCGTGTACTGTCAAAATCATCCAGATCATTCCAGGAGATCAAATCAACCTAGTGGCAGAGGAAGACAACCAGACGTTAGAAATTGGACTAACCAAAAAAGCATACCTAGCGATATTTAAGCAAAGTCATGACTACTGGCACAGTGAACAGGGCCGTTCACTAACCCTTGATACCTACTATATGACCTTGGGTTACCTTATAACCACTAACGAAAACACTACCATAATCAATCTCCATGAGCAAGTGACGAAGAAACTCTATTATGAGAAAGGAGACCAGTTTCTCAGAACGGAAATCGACATAATAAGTTCATATTTGAGTAGCAGATTGAAAAGAATTAACAAGAGCTCTTCACTTTGGCATTTGATGAAGAAGTATACTGTGATATGTCAATACAAATTTCCTGATCTTGTGGAGAAAATCATCTCAAGAACTTGGAATAGTACCCAGGTTCATTTTGCAAATTACTATGCCAATAATTATCTCCGTTGGTGTTTCTACAATGAAGTTCTTCAAGCCGAAGATTTGGCCAAACTAAAATCTTTGGCTCATACAAATTTAAGAGATGTTTCGTTATGGAGATTACAGGAGTGTGCTCTTCTAGCAATTGCAGGAATAAAACCATCGAGCATACCAGAAGATTACAAAAGGCTAACCTCGGAAATGGAGGGCTGGAGAATCGAGTTGAAGTCCTCATACTCTGAAAATGAACAAAATGAACAAAATCAACAAAATCACCAGAAACAACTTTCAATATCAGAGATTGAAGAACAATGGGAATGGCTCCTTAAAGTCCAATGCCCATATTTCACTCCATTTGGGACATTAATGGATGCTCGGTTCCGAATCGATGGATATATTGTTCATCTAGTAAATTCTGCTGAGCTAATGATCTCTCAATTACAGAAAAACTCCATGGATTCATTGGGAACTCAAGTGGAGGAGTTCATCAAGATCTTGACCCAATGTAACCTACATTCTAATACGTTGTTAAATAGTCACATAGAAGCCAATCAAAAATAAAGTTGAACAAGAAAAATTAAGTCGATTGTGCCCATCATGCCAGTTAAGTCTTATAAACGAATCTCCCTATGTAAAGCATTCAATTTTTCTTTCTGTTATCATTATGGTAAGATGGCATAATACTATCAAGTAATATTAATCCATATTACAATTTAGTCAAACTATCCAACAAGTCGAACTAACTTTGAATGACAATTGTTTCTTACTTATTCTTTGGGGGTCTTTGGACTTCTTTGGACTAAGCTGTAGTCGAATTTTTTGTTGGTTATTCTCACTAGTGAATGGTATTCCTGTGTAACATCAATTCTCATTTCATTTGATCTACAGTTATAGTGCGATTTCATTATCCAATATCATTCCAATGTTAAAGATTCGTCAACTTCAGAAGAAGAAGCAACAAGAAGCAGAAGCTGCCCAAATTGCCTCAGTCGGCGATGGATCTATCCAACCAAACACAACTTCCAAGGTTTCACCAGCCCAAATTCGTCTTCAAAAGGACATCACCGAGTTAGACCTTCCAAAGACCATTGCTATCATATTCCCAGATCCATCTGATTTCTTCAACTTTTCCCTTCAAATATCACCTCAGCAAGGCTATTACAAAGATGGACACTTCAACTTCAAAGTAGAAATCAGTAATAGTTATCCAATGGAGCCACCTAAAATCAAGTGCTTACAAAAGGTCTACCATCCCAATATTGATTACGAGGGAAACATATGTCTTAATATCTTGAGAGAAGATTGGTCACCAGTATTGAATTTGAATTCGGTGTTGATAGGATTGAATTTCTTATTATTAGAACCCAATCCAAATGACCCACTTAATAAAGAGGCTGCTAATATATTAGTCAGAAATAAGGAAGACTTTAAAAGAAATGTGGCTATGTCCATGCGTGGTAGACTGGTTGCCCATCAAAGTTATAGCTACGTTTTGGAAAAGTCAATTTGAACAATCCTTTCATAAACTCATTGAAATGCTGGTCTACACACGGAAACTACCTCTATAAATACAACATTGAGACCGAAAACTTAAAAGCAACACTACCAAGTTGAACTGCCAAACTACTGAATCTCTGGATAGCTGAATAGCTGATAGCTGAACTATAGCACCTCATGGCAGATAGCTTCAAATCAGAAAATACTGCCTCATAGTCTTACATTCAATACATGCATCTCAAACCTTAATTTGTAAAGACATTGATCTTCCCTGATAGATCAACTCCATAACCGCAAAGTATTATCTGATCCTCCACTAACAAATAAGCACCTCATTCTTTGTTCAATTAATTTCATGATTTCAACATGAATCTCATCCTCAGATCTCTTTAGCGGCTCCAGCAGATTGGGTATTTCGATGTTATAGCTAGCAAAATCCAAATCATTAATGAAACCTTCATGCCCACTCAAAGTACGAATACATCTGACCTTTCCTCCAACATTGAGACTTTCCAAGTCCCAAATCTTGATGGTTTTATCGTCTCCCCCACTGAAGATAAACCTACCATTGGGATGCACACAGATTCCTTTAACCCACGACTGATGCCCTATCAAATCTGCAATTAGCCATGCTTGAGAGTTATTGACTTTGGCTGGCAAAGGATGTCTATGAGGTACCAAAATGGGAGGTGGAAGAAGCCAAAGTTTGATAGTATTGTCTCTGCTAGCAGTTATGCAATATTTGTATCCAAGACTTTCGGTATATACGGTGTCTGATACGATTTCTTGAGATATGCTGGGAAATAAAGTTAGGTTTTCTTTGATGTATTTATCAATGATGTGATTAGATGTTAATGGTAAGAATTTTGTAGCTTCAATCACATGGTTATGTCCGATCAATAAAGCTAAACCAGTTCCTGATTCAGCATGAGATAATCTAGCAGATTGATCATTTGAACAAGTCAAGACAAAATCTCCAAAATCACTCAGTTTAATTTGCTCAAGCAGAATCTTGGAATTGATACTGATCACATCAATATCTCTTACCCATTCACTATGACCAATAAAACTTTTCAAACAATAACCATTGATTAAATCCCAAATTTTCACCGATTTATCTCTTGATACCGAATACAACACGGTGGGTTTTATGGGAGAAAAGCATATGGAAGATATGGTGTGTTCATGACCTGTTAAGGTACGAATATGTTTGTAAGAGGAGCCATTCCAGATTTTAATTGACAAATCGGATGAACAAGATGCTAACAAATATGATGAAGATGACAAAGTTGTGGAGATAATGTTTGAGGGACCATTAGTTAGATTAACCGGTTGTTTAGACCATACCAATTTATTTACTCCTCTAGTATGAGCTTTGATAATTTTATCCGGTATTGAAGATTCATCATTCACTAAACTCCATACTATTATGGAACCATCGGAACATCCAGCAAACACCACTGGTAAATGAGGGTGGATCGAGCTTGTTTGGATCATTTGATGTGCCTGGGTGGAAAATGCTTTACTAGTGGATGAAGGTAACCAATTTATCTTGTCCTTACTGATAAGCGATGTCCCACCATTGGCACCATTGGCCTGTCCCAAGGCTTGTTGAGAGTCTATTACGGTTCGAAGATTACTCACTTCATTTTCCAAGTCGATGATCTTGCGTTGTAGTCTTAATACCGTGGACCATTTCTTCTCCAAATAATTCGATACCACATTGCTATTGTCTTCGATTGAGTTGATGGGTATACGGAGTGATTCTGAAAGTTTTGAGAAGGTTTGTTGGTCTGAGTCTCCAATGATTGGCTCTAAGTATTGAATGATGGCCTTATTGAGTTCAAGCTGTTGACGCTCCGTTAGAATTTGCGATCTATACATCGACAGTGACGGTAATAGAGGGTACCAATGTGGGTATCTTTACCGTGGCAGGTTATCAACACCATAGTGGGATTACGTAATACAGAGGAGCCAATAGTAGTGCGTGCACCTGAAATAGTAGCCAGTTATCAAGTATACTTGGGGAGTAGAAACGTTTGATGAAGTATTAAATTAACAAGTGGCTACTTCAAGTTATAAGGAGGAATTTCTGAAAAAAAGAAAGCTCAGAACATTTAATTGATTGTCAAATTCTTTCACTTTTAAGTTGCATAACTTCAAATATTTTGGTTTTCGTAATCATCATTAGCAGAAAAAAAAGGGGACGACTACAATATTTTCGAGCTCAGAGTCCTCTATCTCTATTGTAGAACTAAAAATATTAAAGCAATATCCATAATATCCATAATATCCATAATATCCATAAATGTTTGAATTATTGATGAAATGAAGTTAATTCTTGTGGTTAATTATGGTATAATCATGACACTATCTCATAAAACGAATTATTGTAGTTTTATTACTCTTTCTACTTGCTCTTCAAGGCAGCAAAACGAGCCTTCAAGGAGTCAAACTCGGAGATTTCTTTAGCAGCCGCAGATACTTGTTTAGGAGGCTCAGCAACAGGTACTTCAGGTTCAGCGATGCCTCCACTTGGTTCATCATCATTATCACTACCGGAATTCTCCTCACTAGCACCTGGCCTTGAGGCTGCTAATAATTTTCTTTCCTCTTCTAAACCAGAATATGGAGCCTCATATGCTCTTGCAATCTCACACAAGTAGAGGTTGACTAAGGTTTCTTCTGGTGGCTCAACCAGACATCTCTTGGTGATTTTCTCAGGAACTTTCCCATCAGAGTTGTCCACCGCTGACTTACCAAATTCGAGTCCATACTTGTGAACCAATATTTCTTTGATGGTAAGCATTTCTTTCAATTCAGAGTAAGATGCGGCATATATCACCGACACTACTGCCTCCAAGATGTTGATATCACAGGTAGGTCTGGTTGGATCCATGATGATTGATATTCTTGCAAGAAGTAATTCACAGTATAATTCTAGATACTCCAATAACTCAATGTAGATATCATCTCGAATGATATTCTCTACTCTGATTTTTGCACTAGTTTCTTTTCCTTGCTTGAGGAGTTCAGCCAATTGACGTCTTTGCTGTTTAGTAAGGGCTACTTTTTTCTCTTGAATGAACTTAAGTTTGCTGATAGCGACTTTCAAGTACGTCTTAAGCCTGGCAACATTGGCTAGAGATGGTGGAGGTGGTGACATGTCGGACTATGAGCGAAAGAAAAGTAGTTTGAGTTGTATATGACACCTTTTCTAAGTGAAGTTTGACTGGTACAGTTCTAAAGATTCTGAAGAGATTCTGGTGAAGTGGAGGTGGTGATTGGCGATAAATTGTGGAGTATCACCAACGCACTTATCATGCTATGGGATAATTGAGCATCGCACGACAATCAACTTAACTACTAGATATGATATTAATGTAATATTAGTATATAGGGCATCATAAACGAAGATATCATCATCAGCTTAATCATATTGGTTTATGGAAGTAACCAGATGGTGTAAAACTAAGTTCATAGAACATTCATAGATTGTTCACTAGTTTTAACGGTAGGATTATTGGTTTGATTCCACAATAGTATGGTTGTGAGCTGGAGTTCCTTTAACCAAAATATCATCTTCATCTTCTTCAAAACCCATTCCGACATTGTCTTCACTTCTTGCCACTTGTTTTAATGTACAACAGTTAATTTCCTTAATCCATTCATCTTGGAAGATATCCTCTAAAGTTGCTCTCTTCTTAGGATCAATTTGAAGCATTTTATGAACGATTGGTCTGGATGCATGAGGTAATAATCTCATTAATCTATATGGTCCATGTATTTGTTTGTGAGATGAGCTCTTCTTCTTAGGTGAGTCTTTATCGGCTGTATTTGGATCATGTTCATCATGAACCACTTCCTGTTTCTTACCTTTGTTGAACTTGATTTTCATATCATTCTTGGTTTGTTCGTATTGCTCAAGTTGGTTGTCGATATCCTTTAATTGAGTCAATATATCTTGCACCTGTTCCTCTGTTAAAACTTCAACATTATCGAGATTCTTTTTGGCCTTTTCATCTTTATCCTTGTCATTAATTTCATCCTTATCATCCTTATCATCCTTATTATCTTTTTCATCTTTTTCGTCCTTTTCATGTTTTTCATGTTGTTCTTCTGTGTCTTCTTCAGCATCCATATCATGATCTTCATCAGGTTTAACGATATTATCTTCTGGCTGATTTTGCTGTTCTTCTAGAAGCTTCTTCTTCTTATTCAGTCTAACAATAGTATTCTTCAATTTTCTTTGTTCAAGTAAAAGTTTATGACATTCATTACTCAAATAATAGTCATGGAAATTATCGTCAGAATCTGCAAATAATTTAAAGCTGTTATCCTTTTCAGAATTGGGAATTTTCCATGGAAATCTTTTCAAAGTCATGCAACAGTAAATAATAGCAATAGACCATAAGTCCACTGGTTGAGGATTATAAGAATTAGAATTTTTAAGAACTTCTGGGGCAAGATATGGATCAGAACCAACTATACCATGACAATAATGAATACTATCCTTTGAATTACCATATTGATCGTATGGATACTTGAAAATCACCGCACTTCCGAAATCAATGATCTTCAATATACCATCAGTAGTAATAACACAGTTATCCAACTTCAAATCTCTATGTGCTAATCCGAGTCCATGTAAGTAGGCAACTCCATTGAGAATTTGCTTCAAGCAACAATTAATTTCTTGCCGACTCATTTTCCCACTCATAACAACGGCGAAGAAATCAATTGGAGCATATTCCATGATTTCGAAATAACGATTGTTCTCGAGAATAATGTCCATAGTTTTAATAATATTAGGATGCTTAAGAGTAGATCCAATACAGTATTCTGCCGTACACTTTCTAGTGTAGTCTTTAAGAGATTCTGTTGACCTCCGAGGTCTGAATTCCTTGACAGCGAAAGTTTTACCATCAGAAGGACGTTCAATCAATTTAACTGAACCACCAGCACCACTACCCAATTCCTTTCCGATCTTACCATATTTTTTTACCAATGTTGAATTTTCATCGGTGAAAGGATCTTTACTCAGGGACGAATGTCCATTGGTAGCAGTATGGAGAAATTGAGAAGATGTTTGATTGATGAGGTTGGCCAAGGATGTAGATGAATGGTCCCTGCTTGGTGAGCTTATACCGGGACTGCTAACACCCACAGGAGACACAGCCATTGCTGGAGTAGAGTGAAGGTTATTATTATAGGAATGATCTTGTTTTCTTGATAATGAATTCTTTTTGGTAGGCTTAAAGAAACGTTTAAGTTCTGCCATAGAATTGGATTTGAAGGAATGGTTTGAATCCTCCTTATTAAGCGCATGTTGCGGATGCTGCGGAGAATGGATGGGAGTGGTGGAGTTAAGGTTGGCCACATGGTTGGTGTTGGGAGAATGGGTAGAGCTGGAGGTATGACGAGAACCAGTCAAGTTCTCTGAGGAATGATGGTTGGAGTGTGGGGTGCGGGTATGAAGGTTGTCGGTGGAAGGATGGTAACTCTGCTGGTTATGCTGATGGTGATCTCCTGAATTGGTCAAGGTGGGAGAAGCTAAAGAATCTCCCGATTCATGTTTTCCTATGTGAAATCCCAAAAATGACTTACGTGAGTGTGAGTGTGACTGGTTAGAAGTTGAGGGAGTCAAGTCTTCGTCGGTAGATGACTGCTTAAAATGGTTGAAAAGCTTAAGCTTATGTTTATCAGGCATGTTTACTGGTTGTTTGGAGGTTGAATCCTTTGGTAGATTGGTGGGGATAGTTCAACAGGGTTTCACTAACAATAATAAGTCCGCGGATCTATGGTGGTAGCCGGTTGGATATCCGAAACGATACAACTTGAGGTTGAAACAAATCCCAGAATTACACCCAGAATTAACTAGTAAACACCCAAATGTATCAAGGGTTGTTGGAATGATTTCAACAACGGTTCCTCAACTAGGAGAAAGTGGTGAGGTTCTGGTTGACAAATCTAAGCCAGGTGGGGAGTGGTGAGGCCACAGCGAGGAGGGAGGTACTCCGGACAGCGCAAGAGTTTGGCCGAAAACGTGGAGGAATTTCGGGATTGGAAAAGCCGAAAGTAAAGCAGATGGCCTGAAGTTTTGAAGACAAAGCGACCAACTTGATGGTGGGTGAGTGAAAGGTTGTGGAGGACAAGCCAATGGGCGGCTGTGATTCGTGCGAGGTTTTGAGGTCACGTGACTCGATGTGGAGGGATTTAGTGGAGGTACTTAAAGGTGGAGGTACTTAAAGGTGGAGGTACTTAAAGGTGGAGGCACTTAAAGGTGGAACCAATTACTCGTACCAGAACCAGGTGTAAGCTGGACTAAGAATGGGGCTGGTGGGAGTGGAGGCACCGTCTACGTCGCTACGTCGCTACGCCGGTTTATACCGTAAAGTTCCAAATTGTTTGTATTGTGATTGGGTAAAGAGTCTCAACATCAGTTGATACGCATTTTGCGGCCTTAATGGTGCAACAAATGGCGGTACCATTTGTGGGGTGTTAAAACAACAACATCATTAATACAATAGTCTTTTGTTAGTCATTAATTAAACAAACCATAGCTACTTGATAAGGCATAATATCTTTAATAGGTGGCACGGCTTGTGGTTTGGGTTTGAAATTTTGAGGATTAATTCCGCAATTGCCTTCATTAATTTGAACTTGGGTAGATGGAAAATACTTCTTCCCCAAGTCTGGAACTGGGGATCTGAATTTGTACTTTTAATTGTTTCTTATTTTAGGATCAAATGACGGTATTACCAATTAAATCATTGATTAATGATTGGTTCTTTTGTTCTTTTCATGAACCAACCATGCTTAATCTCTCTTGATGGCAGTTCCACGAATATGTTTTTGACGTTCGGGAATAGAAGCCTTACTTCCAGGCTTACTATGTCTTTGTTCATTTTGTTCCTTTTTCTTCATACTATTAACTTCAACTGCCTTGATCTCCTTAGCCTTCTTAACGGTGATTGGAACATGACGATGTCTAGAAATACGTCTGATTTCTGGCATATGCTTATATCTTTCCTTTAAGGCAGCATCATATTCTAATTTGTTTCTTTGTCTAGTAGATTTGATACCGGCTCTTTCAGAAGCATTGGTACGCCATAAACGAATATTGGTATCATCACTTCCACTCAAGATATAACGAGAGTCAGTAGTGAATTTGGTACAGAAAACACGTTGCATACGTTTGGTATGATATATATCTCTAGAATGACCTTCACGGACTCTAAAAATACGAATGGTTCTATCATAAGAACCAGTGACAACTTCTTCACCAGTAGGGGAGAAATCCACATCCATCACTCCAGCCACATGATCTTTGTAAATATTTAATGATTTATCAAGGTTTCTCATATCCCAAAGATATGCGTTATGATCTTCACATCCACTAACAAAGTTGAAAGCTTCCATAGGATTCCAAGCGAGGGCATTAGTACGTAAATTGGTGACAACCTTTTGAATTGGCGAGTTGGTACGAATATCATACAAGACAATCGAATTATCAGAACCTGCAGATGCAATAATATTGGTTTCGGTTTTATTGAATTTCACGGTGTTGATATTGTCTGCACCCCAGGTAAGGTTACTGACGTAACGAGTTCTATTCATATCCCATAATTGGATGGCAGCACCACCGGTAACAAAAGTTTCTTCATCTCTATGGTGGTCCACACCTTTAAATGCATGTTCACCAAGGAAGGTCTTAACAAGTCCCTCATCCTTGGTATCGTAGATTTGATCATCAGTAATATTATGATTAAACTTGTCTGTGTTCACCGACCACAACTTAATCGTCTTATCATCACCACATGATAACATATGCTTCGAATCAGGAGTCACAACAAGTCCTGATACCATACCATAATGGGCCTTGAAACTGATGGTTTCTTCTCTCGATGTCAAACTCCAATACTTAATCACACCATCACCAGATCCAGAAGCAATTTGGTTGGTGGTTGAAAAGTTTTTGGCTATGGAATACACTCCATCACGATGTCCATCACCTAATTGACCAATGAATGGTTGCGCAAACATCCGTTCCAATTTGGTGGCGGTTAATGCCTTAGTATACTCTCTGGCTCTTTCGAATGGGTGAAGGGCTGGATTAAGATTTCTAGGAAGTGCTGATTCTTGAGTATTTCTTACTGGCACGTATGTGTCCGAAGACCTGCTGATGGTTTTAATCTTCATGGTTTCTGGTTAAACTGAACAAACTTTGATTACTTTTAATGAAGAGACTTTCTGCTTTCTGCTTTCTGCTTTCTTCTTTCTGTTCTTGTTTCTGCTTTCTTATGCTATTTCTGAAATGCTTCGGTTTGGTTGTTTCTGGTGAAGGTAGTAAGATCAAAATTTATCCCATCGGGTCGTGCGCAGGGGCGATGCCATAGATTTTGATACAGAGGGAGAAGGACTGAGTCTGATATAAACTGTAAAATTGAGTGAGAAATAACTAGTTAGTATACAAGGAGAATTTGTGAAACTATCATCTATAGTTAAATAATTACATATTCGCTTGTTACTAAAGCTTTGAATGGCACGATGGTTTCTTGCCATATTGCCTAATTGCCTAATTTGCTTCTATATGTACATTATGGCTGTATAAATTATTAGTGTGGGGTGAAAGACGTTATGTCAAAGTCACCATTCCACCTCAAACACCAGTCCTGCTAATGTTTTGGTTGTTTCATTCAAGAATATTCTATAATGAGCTGCGCAGCAAATGGGATAGCAAAACTCAGGTATGCATCAAGCTGGTGAACGAAATTGATTTAATTTTGAAAAGGTGTCATCAAAGTCAAATATTACTTATTATTTGATTACATGGTGATATCCAAAATCAATCCAACATCATCAACGTTTTCCTTTGAGATATCTTCCAAGAAAGGCAACAAGTCTAACAATTCATTGTCGTGGGTGTCGCTGAACCAACTGGAGATGGGAATAGAATGCTGGGGATGGAATATGTATGAAGCAGGGGAATTATCGATAATAATCGAGTCACTTAATGGTCTTCCTATCTGCGACAAATTCTTGATAAAATTTCCTTGATAGTTGTAGCATGAATCTCTGAATAACCTGTGATGAACCGAATGGTGTACATCTAATTTATCCAATAATGGGTCTCCATATTTCAGCACAGAAGCTGTAAATACAACCACTTCATACCATTTACCCACTTGTTTTAAGAACTCATCCACACCGGGACGTTTTATCACGTACACATGATGCACTTGATTGTCAATCTCCACTGGAATAACGAAATCGGCAGTTCTCAAGTACTTGAAAGAGGAGTGAACCAAAGTTTCATCCAAGTCCAAGATAAGACACTTCTTATTACCGTATTTCTTGTCTTTATGACCCAAAAGGAACCCGGTCTCAGGATTGAACGCTTGGCCTTCTTGTAATCGCGTCAAGTCGAGATACGATTCTTCGTCAAGGTCATCTTCATAGCCTTCTTCATCGGTTTCTTCTGCGGGAAGTGGTTTAGAGTCGTCGGAGGTCAAATCACGAGCAGGTTTTGATTCCGTGGGAGTGTTATTGGAGTCTTCGTTGGTGTTTGTGATGGTGTCAGTTTCGTTGATGGAGTGGTCCTCATCCAAAAGATCCTTCTTTTGAGAGGTAAGAGCTGAGGATGTAACTACTGGAGCCGCTGTAGCATCAGTGGCGTTACCATCATCTTTTACCACTGCTCTATGGTTGTTTTTGGTTCGAGAGGCATTCTTATGAGAACCATTGGCGCCATTCGATTTCTTAGGAGCCAGCGTTACCGATACCACTTTGTCGCTGGCATCGTCCTTGCTGTCCACAGAGCAGCATAATAATGAAGATATTAACTTATCCATGGCGTCCGAACCGGCGGTTTTGACCTTGGGAGATTAGGAAGGAAGGAGCGAATAATATCGGAAACACCGTAAGGTATGTTAAGTTGATTAATAAAGATTAACTGCAAATAAAGGAAGTGAAGATGAAAACATCTGTGAGTGAGAGCTCCCTGTTCTTTTTCAGAGGAGGTCGGGAAAACAGGGGGCGTGTATCAACCAACAAAACCAACCATATGGTGAGGACATAGAGCATACACCATAGGGCTGGCTGGCTGGTTAGTACGGCAGTAGTCCCGACTGAGACAGAGCCCACGCGGCGCCGCAGGCCCGAACTCCCGCACATATTGGGGGTTTATCCATGCCGGGCAGCCCGGACCTATAGATATGAACAACTAGCATATCATGATGGGCCAATAGCTACAGGCCTACTGTCCTACTGCCGTATCCATCGTATAAAATTTTCACTGAGCGACAGCAATAGCGCGAGTCAGCAATGTTCCGTTGCTTAAGGTCCCACAATACCAACAATATTTCGAAATTCACACTATTCACAAACGTCACAAAAGGCATAAAATTTATAAAATTCACAAAAGCCCTATCACGTGGATGGTGACTCATGAAACACTATCCCCTGCGTGGTTAAGTCTAACTAGTAATGACAATACGGTGATGGATGCAAGTAAAGGGTGAGAATTGGGGCCGGTTAAACTATGCATGATTTCGGTGGGGGACATGTGGGAAATGAGGGACATGAGGGACATGAGGGATTCAGTAGCTGTATAATGGAAATTCAGAGGCCACTTTTGTGCGGGGATGGATACCTTTAAGGATAGTACCAGACCAAGCACAACCGCTTAACAGATACGGGACTAAATCGGACCAAAAAGGCACCAAAAATAACGTGCTCTACAGAGATGGTAGGGAATAAATATTTATAGAGCATAGAATGGGTGGAAGTTCTGCTTAATAGGGGGATTACTGGGGAGTGTTGGTTAGCTGATAGGAATTCTACCAGATATGAGTCTTATGGTGACTGGTGGTTTGGGCTCTGTGAGACTGGTGGTTTGGGCTCTGTGAGACTGATGGTTTGGGCTCTGTGAGTGGTGGTGTTGTACCGATAATATCCTCGGCACTTCCCACTCGAAATGCCAGTACTGACCCCGGCACTACCTTCGGTACTACTTTCGGTACGTACATCCGACTTTTGTCTAAATCCTACTAAGTAGTACAAAATCCTATTATAGTACTGGAAGTATCTTGATGTTTTTGGGTATTATGGACATGTCTGGAAGTGACTATAAAACTGTGCAACTGTTATAATCACCGTTAATGGTATATTTAATGAATAAACAGTTGCAGCTTATGTAATTTAATTGATTAGTCGGGCCGAGGGTTTGTATAAACGGGTTTCCGGTGGCAGTTCGGTGCAGTTCGGTGGCAGTTCGGTGGCAGTTCGGTGGGAGCTCGGTGGTAATGTCGGATAGATGCTCGGGAACTCGGGTCTCGGTGTTGGGTGTAACTATTCTTCTAGGCCCATAATCACCTATAAAATTAACCTTCTATTGTTGCTACAGTGGTTAAATTTGAGCATTGATGAATTCTAGTCTGGCCACTATTATGGATAAGTTTGAAAATTAGATTATAATCTATTTCCGCATTCTAGTCAATCTCCGCATTTTAGTCCACTACCGCATTGAGACCAAACCATTGTATTTAGGGCCATTTATCTAATTTGGCCATCTTCAATACTCATCACCAAAAAGCTTCACCAACTGCCATTATGGCCACTCTCTTATTATAAAAACCCTGTCTAGCTGGCTGTGTGTTTCATTTTAATCGCTAGATAGAAACTTTTATACAGGTCCTTTATAAGCTCGAATAATCTAATCATACCCGATATCCTCAATAAGATGTAACCATAGAATCAACAAGCAATTCTAGGCTCTCAAATAATTATTAAACTAGTCTAAATTGGAAGGTGTTTTCTAGCTATAAAGAGTCATTTTAATTATTAAGTTAGCATGTCAATAAGTTATTGGAGAGAGAGAATGCTTTGTCTATTACATAACTATAAAGGCCAACAAACTATTATGATAGTGACAGAATTAATGCATGCGATCTGGCTGATAATTTAGACTTATACCTTGCTCTGGGAACATCATCCAAATTCTAGTTACTGTATAATTTCCCAGTATTTTATGAAGCCATCCTTACGTAACAGGTTTCTCACTAGTTCTTGGAGAAGGGAATGGAAATCAAAGTGGTAATCTCTACATATATCCCAAAATAGGAGAATGATAAATTGAGTTTAAGATCCTAACTGAAATATTTCAAACCTTTCACCAACTATATGAGTCCTTCAAGTATTGATCGTATCAATTATTTTGTATATAAACCCATAGGAATAGCTGGTATTTTCTTCAACATTTCTCCAATTCAATATAATCAAGCTCAGTTAGCCGAAGCTTTTGTATATTCAAAAACTTAGATATAGACTTTTAGACTGTTCTGAAATTGGATGTCATGGTGGTAACTTCTTAGTTACTTGAGGGTTTGTGTCACTTCCTATCAAGTTGATATGGGTGCTGACTAATATTTCCGGCATATGACCCACTATCTAGTCATAGTAGATTCACTTGACTAGCGTTTTGCCTCCACCATTCCATCTCTACTAGTCTTCTCGACGCTTGGACTTCCATAACAACCATTTCAATAGTCTTCTAGAAGGTTCCATGGCCCATGATTCACACCAGCATGTACTGCTCCCTAAACACCATGAGTTAGACTGGGAACAATTGGTCAACCTTCCCTCAGATATCCTCCAAATTGTGTTCGATAGACTTCCAATTGAGTATGTTCAAGAGTTTCTCCTCTACTTTCCTCCCACTAGGCAATTCATCATTTCAGAATATTTTCATGAACTTCATTTTATCGTTTCCCCATCCAGAAGACCATATATCACATCCATGACACCAGAGAAACGAGAATATTGTACGTTTAAAACATACTTTGATATCTCACAATTTTTGGACTCCAATCCTCAAATCATTCCTCATAAATTATTACTTGTTAGCGGAGGAGATTTCCAATCATTGGCTAGTTTGATGACTAAATACAAACAACGGTTTCTTCAAATTCCAATATTAGATATAACTATTGATACCCATAGATTGTTGGAAAATGATTTCACGCTACTTCTTCTGTTTCCTAATCTCAAGAGAATCCATTTTTCCGGTATAGATATGAGTCAAGTCAGAAGGTATTTGCAGAATCTGGATACATTCAAATTGCATACTGGATTAGAAGATATAATATTGTTAGGACATTCCATTGCATCTTGGAGAAATATATCCTTTCCCCCAAACGCTAGGCATCTAGATGTTTCATGGACCAAAACAGACCCTTTAACCATTAATATTCCCCACACCATCACCGAATTATATCTAAATAATGCTGGGATCACCCTGGAAAACCTTAAATTCATTCAGTTTCCTAGTAGACTAAAGACTTTGATGATGACATACAATAAGCTTGAATCTTTTGATATACTGGTGTTACCTTCATCTTTAGAAACCATTGATTTATCATTCAACGGTATCAGATGGTTTACTGGATCATCCTGGCCTTCATATCTCAAATCGATCTTTTTGGCAAGTAATCATCTTCGGGATGAAGAATTCATTCAATTATCAAGAATACCATGGCCAAAGAATCTCCAAAGGCTTTCAGTAGAAGCCAATGCTTTCACAAACATACGAAACCTTGGAAAATTACCTAATATCGATTGGTTAGATATAGGCTTATCGGAGATCCGGGATTTGAATGGATTCGAATTTCCTGCCAGTTTAAGATACTTGAGAATGGGCAGTTGTGAAAGAATCAACTGGTCTGGTTTATCTAGTTCAGAATCATTTTCCGAATCATTTCCCGAATCATTTCCCGAATCTTCTGAGGAACGGAAGAATTCTGGTGGTGGTCGGTTGATTTTTCCACCTTCATTACTAGAACTTGATTTGATGTCGTGTCGAATTACTTCGTTAAAAAATTTCACGTTTCCATCTTCGTTGATTAAGTTAGGATTATCAGGAAATTTGATAACGGATATTCGTTCGTATGAAGATGAATTTCATTCATGGAAGAATCTTGAGAGTCTTAGCGAACTTGATTTATTCAGAAATAATATCGATACTATAGATGGTTGGATACCTCCAAAATCCACCAAACTTGTTGATTTGGGATCTAATAAGATATCTTCACTTCAGAATAGTCCATTGTTTGATTCCATGTATTCTGAATTTACATGTGGAATTCGCTACATAAATTTAAGTGAAAATTCCCTTCAAAGTATTGATAATATTTGGTTACCAGAAAATATAACCCGATTGAATCTTAGTAAGAATTTAATTGAATCGGTATTGGTTTCAAATTTGGCATTTCATAATCTGCTTTCAGAGTTAGATCTTAGTAAGAATAATATTGAAATACTCAAGTTTGAGGGCAATGGTAGTGGAATGATTCAGAAAATCGATTTGACAGGTAATAAACTTCTAAAAGCTCCAGGTGCAGCTCCACAAGAAGCTCGTCTAAGAATGGAAAGGTTCTATGACGAGCTTGAGGCCGGGTTTGGAATTTCGGTTAGTTCACGGAAATTCAATGTTAATACAATCCATAAGGCATCAAGCCATCTATAAGGTATCAAGCCGTTCTCATATATAAAACCGTCAAATAGTCAAATAGAGTGAAATAATCAAAACACAGATCTATCAATATTGTACTAAACTACATAAGAACTGTTAATTATAATCAACTATTTATATGGAATAATTTGTATCAACTAATTCAAAGAACCAATTAAATTTAACCCATAGGATTGGCCCTGATGTAATATTCTCTACGGAAAGACCCACAAAAATTATTCTACGAAGACATACAAATATCCACCGAAACAATAGAAATGATCCGAATATATCGTTCTTTTGACGGAGTGAAAATTAACTTCTTCGCTCAATAGAATATTACATTAGATCGAGTAACTATGGAACAACTGGTTGTTACAACTGTCCCGTAACAACTGTGCCGTTACAACTGGCTCGTAACAACCAGCTGTTTCACGATAGGTTTTGTTGGTCGTCAATACATCACACGAGGTGGATATTGTCAAGCAAGGGGATTTACATGGGCAGGTGTATTGTTAGTGGTACAAACGCGTCCCTCTTCATATCAATTCTTAAGGAACTACACAACTGAAAAACCTTCATCTCCACCAGATATCTCAGATAATACCTAGCAATAAATCCTGGTATAAATCCTGGCCGTAATGGTCAACTTCCTCACTAGAATTCTACAGTATATATTGGATGCAAATATACTACGACAACTGTTCCAAATCGTCATATATTACTTGCAGAGCCTTAAGGCTACCTGCATGTATGTCGGTGGAATTTCGCGTACGCGTAACGCGCCGTTCTTGGTTAATTAAGCCAGCCTCCAGAGGTGTTCCTGCGTACTGTGGTAGCTTCAACTGCGTGAGTATGGAACTGGTGGCTGGCCTAAAAACTGATCTATCCTTGAATTTTCTACATCAGTTTGTTCCCATCAGATCAAGTCCATTTCATTTCTACTGAGCCTTATCGATTCCTTCAATATCAGGAACTCTCTTAGCGGACCATTACCTCCATATTTCATTCGTTCAACCTGTTCTCAACCCCTTTAGTCTGCTGAATCATCCTATAACAATCATACAGCAAGTCTCAGAAAATCACTAAAAACCTCTCAGTTTAATTCCACATCATTAATAGTTTCCAGATTCCCATCAAATAACATTATCATAGGGTTCATTCAAGGTCACCATCTCACCATCTCACCATCTCCTTTAAGATATTAGATATTACTTCATCCCTTAATTATCAGATATCTTACTTCAAACTAACATAATGTCATACCTCACTCCTCAGACTCCTCCTAGGGTAAAGCACACCAAGCCTGCTACTCCTAAGGGTCTCTCAACTCCTACAACACCACACAAATCCAAAGGTACTGGTCTCATGACTCCTTCAACTTCAACCAAAAAGTTATATGATCCTTTCCATAATGGCAACTCCGAAATCACGGCATCTGGTCACTCGGAAAGTGTATTCAAAACCCCTTCATCTGTAGTGAAGAAACCAATGCTCAATTTGTCTAAGAAATCCACCAGTACTCGTCAAACTCAATCTGATGATTCGATGTCGCTTCTTACTCCAGAATTCACCCCTCAGAGATCCCCTAATAGATCAGCAAGAAAGAGAAAGATTTTTCCTGATGACATTTTCAAGCATGCCACTGATTCAATATCAAAGGTCAATGAGAAGTTAACTTTTGGCCTTTTACTTCCTCTGCCATCTACAGTGGGCTCAGGAAGAAGAGCACCAACTCCTGTAAAGGGAAGAAGTTTAAGTAGTCCAAAAAGTGAAGTTTACCCTGATGAAATAATTGAAATAGAGCATGAGGAAATCGATCTTGAGACTCCTATACTTAAAGAGCCACTCACCCCTTCCAAACAAATGATTAATGAAGAATTGGTTAGTCATTGGCATGGAAAATCGTTCAACAACTATTCCTCAGACGAAGAAATTTCAGAGGATGAATTAGTTAAAGTGAAACTTGATAACCCATTTTTGAATGATTCCAAGAAACCAGTGGAAACTACTCAAAAATCCAAATCAAATCCATTCAGTGATTCATTCAATTCTCCAAATTCTTCCAAAAATGATATCAATTATGACACACATATGGAGCTCATTAAGTCTAGGACCGGTGATAGAAGAGTAGTGAAATTATCACATCGTCAAAGCCAAATAAAGCCTAAGAAATTGGACTTTTCTGGTATTTAACGTGAATGCAGGTCTTCACGATGATCACTATACGAACTACTATAAGCCAAAATGTTCCTAATAATCAATTCTACTCAATATCAAGCATATTTATTTTACCCGGACTCCATATAACCACCTATATAGACTTTTAACCGTTTGTAATTGAACAATCTATTGAATAATCTATCTTCCTCCTGATATAATCTATGTACTTGTGGTTCGTACACGACCTTGCCCTCCAACATTGCACCCATCACTAACTTAAAGCAGTAGTATAACCATTGGCAACATTAACATCATCGGACTATTCCAATCTTTTAGACGACTTAATCATTGATATTCTCACCACATATCAGTAATATTTGATCATTTGATAGTACCACCAAATATTCCTTCACCAAAACATGTCACTTCCAGGCTTTGGCACATCATCAGCAGAGGAAACTAGCGTCAAGTCCAATGTGGACATTCCAGCATTTTGTGAATGGAGAATTGAAGTTCCTTTTAGAACAATCCTTAAGTTTAAAGTGTTGAAAGGTGTGGCTGAGATCTTCGGTACGGAACTTCCACTCAATGTAGAGATCCAGTTATGTGGTGTGAAATATGCTGTTTATGCCCCATTAGACCAAGGATGTACCATTGAATATTCTACAAGTTTCAATAGAGAGAACATGACCAATGAATCGGAAGAAATAGTGGAGTATATCAGTGAAGATACCACCATGAAAAAATACATCAACCTTCACTTGGGATTGGAAGCATTGAGACAACAAATTCATGATCATAATATCATCAATTCCCATAAGGCTAAGAATGGTCCTAGAGTGTTGATTTTAGGAGGGAAATTCTCGGGAAAGACTTCCTTGGCGAAGATCTTATCATCGTATTCTTTGAAGATGGATAGTACTCCTATATTAGTGAATTTGAACCCAAGAGATGGTGTATTCTCATTACCAGGTTCTCTCACTGCAACTACAATTAGTGATTCTTATGACTTGGAATCTACCGGTGGATGGGGCTCATCTACTACCTCCGGTAGTTTATTCCACAATCCAAAACAACCCATTGTGAAAAACTTTGGATTCACCAATTTCGAAGATAACTTGGATTTGTACAAATATCAAATTTCTAAATTAGGTATCACGGTGATGTCAAGAATTGAAGAAGATCCAAAGGTTAAGGCAAGTGGTATAATCATTGACACACCTCCATTGACCATCAAAGATACTTCCTTGATTGAGAATATCATATCCGATTTCGAAGTGAATGTGATTGTTGTGATTGGCAATGAAAGACTCAATCTTGATTTAAGAAAGAAGTTCAAGCATAAGTTGAATTTAGCACAACTTGATGTGGTCAAAGTTCCGAAAAGCGAAGGTACCATTGAAGTTGATGAATCATATATTAGAAAAGCACAAGAAGAAACCATCAAAGAGTACTTTCATGGAAATTACAAGACTAGGTTGTCTCCATTCAAAACAGAGTTGGAAGTACGCGATTACTCTATTTACAAAGGTGTTTTAACACTGGATCTTGCATCGACTTTATCATTCCTTCCAGCAGGTGATTCTTACACTGCAGATGAAGATATGGACGGTGAAAAGACCGACGAGAACTCTTTGGACCAATATTACAAATTGTTATCCGAACCAAGTCCATCCAATTTGGATAATTCTGTCTTAGCCGTGACGCAATTACCTCAAAAGAATATGCTGGTGAAAGAATTATTGGGAACGAGTGTTCTTGGTTATGTTCATATTTCCAAGTTTGACGAAACGAAAGGAAAATTAAGGGTAATGATGCCATTCCCAGGAGCATTTCCTAGAAATGTGTTGATTTCGAGTCATGTCAGTTATACTGATTAATAGCCTAATCAAAAGGAATTGGTTTGAAACCATCTTTACGCAAGCTTTCACTTGCAGCAATAGCACTAGGAATTTTGATACCACAACAATCGCCCCAAGTGTTAATGTGAATATGACCACAATCATCTTCATTTCCATGTTGATGTTCTTCGATTCCTTCTGGGCACTTAATCGTGTCTCCAAACATGAAATGTTGAACAATTGGTAACTTACCCAAAACCTCAGCTTTATACATCTTGATCATTCCATCCTTAATCTTTTGCCATGATTTAGCTGACAGAATATCATCCAACATAGGAGAATGCCATCTCAAGCTCAATTTGTCTTGGGTTGGTAAGGTTTTGATTTTGTTGATGAAATATATACATTCCAAGTACATGTATTGTTTGTGATACATTTCCACCAATTCTTCGTTATGGATCAGTTTTGGTTTCATGTGTGAATGTGTAGAAAGTTGGGCCGCTCCAAAGAGGAAAGGCAAGAAATGATAATCATCCAATCCCCAAACACCATGAGATCCTGCCGGTTCCAACCAATAGGTTTTCTGTAAAATTCTCATAACTTCAATATATTTCGCAAACACTTTAACTGTAATAGCTCCGAAATCTTCCGAAGTAATAATGTTACTTTCGTATAAGCAATAGAGGAAACAAATGAAGTTGAGCTCGTGTCCAGATCCATAATCTATACGGGTGCGATTACCCCAAGATTCGGTGAAATAAGTTGATAATTCCTCAGCTATGCCTGGTGGAGTTTGGGTATTGGTGGCAAATGAAGTTACTAAACTTTTCATCCATAATTGACTGTTGGACTGGATATCGTCGTAGAAATCACGAAATTCGACCTTTCCAAACCTGGAGATATCCTTTTCAACCACCACAGGATTAGCTTCGATAACCTGGGATACTTTGTCTAATAATTCCAACATGGAGTTCACAGGACTGGAAATTTCAACGGTGGCATCATTCGTCAAGCCGGTGGCCAGGTCCTGGAGTTTTTCGATAAACGTAATGATTTCATTGTAGGTATGCGAAGAGGTCCATTTCTGGAGATCTTCTGGGGTAGTGATACGTCTTGTTGGAATCATGGTTGGAGTATAGAAGATGTTTTGGAGTGCTGCATATAATCCATATTCCAAGTGAGGTTAGAGGCCTGCATATAATCTTCATTATAGATGGTTTGACTAATGGAAGGAAATGTAGATGTTCATTGGAACAAGTCAAATAGGAGAAAATATTTGATATAAAATCCGAAGCATGAACAATCTTATATTTAGTCAATAATACAATTTCACGACTTAACACTGAACAATTTAGCTCATTTAAAGGTATCGTCTTTAAATACAGATTTATAGTAATTTAAATAGATAAAATTTACTTTGTACTTCCCAGACTTTGTTGAATTCAGTTAATCCTGCAAAATTCGTATATTACTTTAAATAATTGATTTGTTGTTTAAAAATTAATAAACTAGACTTATGTGTGAAATAAGTAATACTATAATTAGCTATGAATATCGAGATAATTGAGAAAAGACATATGTAAATTAAAAAGAGGTTAATTACGTATAAAAATAGAATAGAGGAGCTAAGAATTTACTAGAAAGAAGCCTTGAACAGGCAAATACTCTCAGAAGTTTAATTTCGATAGGGTACACAATATTGATGAAGCAACTATTATACAGGTGAAATTGCCTTAGATGTAGAATGTTCATAAAGACAATACATATGGTGTCCACAAAAGAATTCATTTTCAAGAAGTTCCCAAAGATAGAGTTTCATAGACATGAAGGTTTTAAAGGATCAACTGGATCAATTGTACATAATGTATTAATTTAAATTGTGATAATATATATTTGGGCCACATCTGTTGCAGAAACTGATGATTTTCTTTTATTTCATGTCAGCTCTATCTTCCTTCATGTTAACTTTTTATACTGTAAGCCAAAGAAGTAATAATTCACACCACTCATATGTGTAGATGTACCCAAAGCACGTAGTTAATTCGGTGAAGATAGTATCACTTTAGCTTAACCAGCGAGACCAGCTAGAACGATTTCTCATCTAATAATCCCTTCTTGCTATCTATCATATCGTACCAACTTGTATCGGTGAGTTTTGTTGAAAGATTGAAGGAATAAAGGAATGAAGTTCTTATCTTAACGATCTGATATGATCATTCGCACTAACAAAAAGCTACTTACAAAAAGCACTAACAAAAAGTTGAAGAGTTTTCAAATTGAACCAACTCCTAGAATGAATGGAGTGTCGAAATCATTGGGCAGTTTCTTAACTGTATCAACCAAACAGAACTTCTTCCATGACGTTGGTAGGTCTCTAATATTGGAGTCACTCATTAAAGTCAATGCCAATGCTCAAGTCAGTATCAATGCACCTTCCACTTTACCATTAGCCCTCCTTCCTAAGCAAGAGATTTATAATCAAATAGCAAGAGAAAATGCCGACTCTTCGGGGTTTGTATTGAAATCAAAGCAATCGTTCGGTTATGCCAAATCATTGATGAAATTCTACAAGGCCGGTGTGGTCAACGTATGGAAAAACCACCAGGTAGTCACCCAAATGTTCAAAAATGACTTCAAAATACAAGCAACCAACAACAAAGCTCAAGACTTGGGGGTCAGAATCTCTAACTTCAAAGGTTTGACTCAAGAAATGCATCAGGCTTTGTATATTAAGAAAACCCAGGAAAACTCTTCGAAAAATGAGGATACCGTGATCAAACATCAATTGAAAGAGCAAAATGATGTGGATCTGGAGAACCAAGTGTTCAATATCACCAGAAGTCAATATCAGTTACTCAATAGAACCCCCGAGGACTTCTATAAACTTCCTATGTTCGCCATAATATTCGCTATTTTCATGGAAATGACACCTTTACTCTGCTATGCTATTCCAGAGGTAACTCCTCTGACGTGTGTTTTACCCTCTATCTTGCCCAGAATGTGGAACACTAAGATCATTCAGCAGCTCAAGGTGAACGAATCAAACGTGGTTGATCGTTGCTTGCAAAATGCTTACAATTTGCCCATTCAACAGGTTCAAGTGCTTTGTCGTAGTTTGAGAATCACTTCGAAATATTTACCAGCATTTGTTTATCCTGAATCATATTTGAGAAATCTGCTTCAACATCATTACAATTATCTTAAAGTTGACAATTATTTCTTGTCGGGATTGAACGGTAAGGGGAATGTGTGGAATTTATCCGAACAAGAAGTGTTGAGGGCTTCACTTGAAAGATTATTAATTGATGATTTGGATGAAGTAACTAAAGAATTTGATTCTATTAAGGATGAAGCTGAAAGAGCTGAAAAGGAAGGTGCATACATTGATGAGTTAAGAGTTCGATTATTAAAGTTCGTTACTGAATTTGAGAATTATAACATTGGTTATTTGGGTCAAAATCATGCCAGTCACAAGGAGGTTTTACAACTTCTTAGCTGGGTAAAATCCCCAAACCATTAAACGGTTAGACTACTTGTACATAGTAATTTACATAGTAAATCACGAAACAAATTTACATATACTTAGAGAATACTGCTACCTCAAATAAAATTATAAATACTTGTATAGTCAATAGTAACTACTTCTTTGAATGACAATACTATTTTATGAGTGAACCTCAGTTTTACTGACATTGTACATATCTCTTGAAAATCACTGTAGGGAAAATGTAATATTATCGATGTTTTTATTATTATTATTATTATTATTATTATAATGAAGCTCAATAAATTTTAGACGTTGATGATATTGTAGTATTGTAGATTGGTGTAGGTTAATGGTATTATAGATCGGTGTAGGTTAGTGGATCTTTTTAGATTTGGATCCACCATCTTCACCATCATACTTCCGTTTTTGATTTATTGAAACACTTCTTACATTACCTGTAATATTAGAAGCTGACGAATTAATCATACTTGATACCAGAATTCCATTATAAGAGTCAATTATTGGTTTAGGCTTGATGGCTATATCTTGAGGATCTTGAGCCACGGGCCGAACTTGAACATCATTTGACCGTTCACCAAGATTCTCCAACCCTTGCGAGTCTTCAATAACGAATTCATAGCCCATGTTTTCCTTCAATTTATCATCCACGAAAAAGTATACTTTATCTCCATTGAAAATTTGAATTTTCTTGCCCTTGCCAATAACTTTGTCATTAACAGAACATGAATTGGTACTAAAATCAAGAAGCCATACTTGGTTTGAAACCACAATACTTCCAGTTTCAACAACTGGCCTTTTCACTATTAAGCAATGGATTTTCGACATTCTGTCATCATTAATGAATGCATTACACACATCATTTCGTCCGACCGAATAAGGATTTGTTTGGTTGGTAATGTATAATGGAACCTTGGACATAGAATCATCTATTGGTATAAGCTTGAAACAAGTATCTGGGGGCGGGGCTGATAATTTGCTGCTTCCATTCGTGATACTCAAATTATCAAATGAACTTTTGAATTTTGAGCTGGATTGTGACAGATTCTCAGGTGATTTATTTGCTTCATTATCATTCAATGATGATTCATCCAGGTTTTCATTTTCGATAACTTTAGACAATGGAGGATGTGATTGGATTTTGTCATGTTGTGAAGGAAATAATGGTTGAAGGGGTTGGCGTTGTGGTTGAGGTTGTGATGCGTGTGAAATGGGTTGCGATTGAGGTAATGGTACCACCCTCTTTGGTACCTTAAAATCATTCTTTTGTACCTTGGATTTTCTATTCTTTTCACTATCCAAAGGTCTCATCATCAAATCTTCATCAATCTTACTGATTGAATCGATCGGTAAAACTCCTCCATCGATTTTTCTTGATTGTTGAGATTGTGATTGGGATAAACTCAAACTTTTCTCTTGACTATCTTCATTATAAACGTTTTTGATCCATTTATGTTGTAATGCTTCATCAGCAGTAATTCTTAAAATGGGATTGACTTGTAAGCAACAATCGAGAAAATCACGCCCATCCTTGGAAATTTCATATGAATTCAAAGGAGATTCATGATACTCTCCTTGTTTAATTTTTTGAAACATTTGTGCCTGGGTTTTACCATTAAAAGGCAAATGAGATGTAAGAAGTACATATACCAAACATCCTAAAGACCAAATATCTACTAATGAAGAATAGTTATCTTTAGGTGAATCACTTTGAGATAAGTCATACTTTCCTGTAATGACTTCTGGAGCCACATATGCTAAAGTTCCACAAAATGTCTTCATGAAAGTTGAGTTATCACTAAATTTTGCAAGACCAAAATCTGTAATTTTCACAAGAATTGGGTCATCTTGCATAATAAGAATATTATCAGGTTTTAAATCTCTATGTGATATGCCGAGTTTATGAACGTAGGAAATCCCTTCGAGTATTTGTTTTGTAATGACTTGAGTTGCGTCTTCTCCAATGGCCCCATTTGCTGCCACAAAATCCATCAAATCTCCACCAGGTACAAGTTCCATGATAATGTAATAATTGTCTATGTCTTCGTAAAATCCTTTAAGACTAACGATATTAGGATGATCCAATTTTCTTAAAATTGAAAGTTCTCTATCCACCCCAGCAAGTCCTCCACCCGGCCCTCCACCAGTATTTAATGCTTTTCTTCTATTGATGATTTTCACAGCATAGGAATTGCCGGTAGAGCGTTCTAAAGCCTTTTTCACCGTGGCAAACGCGCCCTGTCCTATTATTTCGTTCTTAATAATATAATCTTTAAATATGCCTTGATCTTTGAGCACTGAAGCGGGTCCCAGCCCTTGTGCTTGTTGACCAACCTTGGTGGGATTGAAGGTATCCGAGAAGAGCACCACCAAGCGGATCACATCCTTGGGGATCCCCACTCCAACCGCGATCTCATCCCCTTGATTTAACATGTAATTTGACCCCTTTACTAGACGAATATGATTCAAATGAGTTCCATTGGTGGAAGTGTCTTGGATCCAAAGTGAATTGTCAGAATAATTGAGCCATAATTTGAAATGTTTGTTGGAAATCCGAGACGATGACGCCAATGTGAAATCGGCATCTTGTGATCTGCCAAATGCCCACACCTTTTTAGCGGTGGGAGGTTTCTTGTCCAATATTAAGTCATAAAAGTTGTGTTGGCCGGTGGTGCAAATTAACCGACACACGCGGTCCTTATCAGAAACATCGTGAATTTGAGTAGCCGGAGATTTCTGCGTGGGTTGAGTCTGAGTTGGCTGGGTAGATGTCATTACTGAAGGGTTTATTCATACGCGTACTTTAGTGTTGATATCTTCCATCATGTGCAGGATTGAGTTAACTATGGCACCAAACTAGGCAGGGTTTTTCCAGCCAAATCACGAGATATTGGAAGACGGATTGAAATTTTGGTAGATTAAAGGTGGTGAGTAGGACCACTCCTTTTCAAATTGTATCCAATGGGTGAATTTAACGATTTAGATGGAACATTTAGGGGTACTATGATGAGTAAATAAGAAGTACCGGTATAGACACTACCGTAAATATCATTGATCATATACAGGACATCTTGCTACTAGTTTAATTATTATACAAATGTTGTTTATTATGATTATTATTAAGATCGTGATCGTGACTGTGATCGTGCTAGATCGTGACTGTTCGTCTAAGCGAGACTCTTGATCGACTTCATAGAAGTGATTGGCTCTAAGATGACATCACCTTCATCTTCGGTATATTCCAACTTGTTGAATTCGTCTTCCTTGTAGTTGTAATGGTTGAACATAACCCAGAACAAACATCCGGCAACGAAACAAGCACAAGCTAAACCAGTAAAGGTCCAGACAAGCTTTGGGTCCACGGCAGTGGAAGATAATGCAATACCAAGGGCAGAACCCACGGCGTTGGTGAAGAGGAAAATGGAAGTAACGAAAGACTTCATGCTGACTGGGGCCTTGGTGTAAGCGTATTCCAAACCAGTGACAGAGGCAAAGATTTCAGAGAAGGCAATCAAGAAGTAAGCTGGGATTTGAATGGCAACGTGGATACGGTTTGGAACGGTCTTGAACTCTGGAGCACAAGCCTTTGGATGGTCGTAACATGGACCAGCTTGGTAGATGTAATGTTGAAGAACAGCAGCGTAGACCATGGCACTGGATGCAAACATGAAACCAAAGAAGATCTTGGTGATGGCCTTGAATGGGGTGAACTTTCTGATGAATGGGTAAAGGAATCTTTCACAGATTGGAATGAAGACAATTATACAGATGGAGTTGAAGGCTTGTAAGATATCGTTTGGGAATCCGTGCAACTCCATTTGACCAGCTTGGGAAACGAAGTTGTTGACCATTTGACCGTAAACAACCCAGTAGATTGGGTAGAAAACAAACACTTTACAACCGTAAATGGCTCTTCTAACTTGTTCAACAAAGTTATCGTTCCATGGGTAGTTAGCTTCTGGGTTAACCGATGGTTTGGCGGCTTCCAAGTTGAACCTGTTCTTCATGCCGATCCAAGCACATTTGAAAGTCTTGTTAACAATCTTGTCACCGACTGGAGTCTTAACATATTGGTTCTTACCAGCGAACAAAGCAATAAGAGCAATGAAGAAGAAACAGAATGGTAAAAGGTAAGCAGCCCAGAAGTTAACATGATGTTCCAATTGAGTGGTGGCAATGACAGACAAAGAACCAACATTAATCATAAGGTAGAAGAACATGAAGACATTTTGGATGGTAATACTTGGGTCAACAATCACACGTTCACCAGACTTCAAGATCTTAATGGCAGGCTTTGATTTTGGAACTTGGTCAGCAATCAAAGGAGAAACATTGGATTTAACACCACCAGTGGCCAAACCAATGATCACAATAGCTAAGATGAAACCACCAAGAGAACCGTTCTTGGATGCAATAGAAGGAATAGAAGAGATGAACAACACAAAGATACCAACGATATAGATGCAACAGAAAACCACAATGGTCTTATATTTACCCCAGTAAGTATCAGCGATCCAACCACCCAAGATTGGAGTGACGTAACACCAAAACTGGAAGAAGTATGAGATGGCAGTAGCACCTTGATTCTTCAATTCCAAAACACCCTTTGGAGAATCATCAGGACCATTTTGCATATAGTTTTGGAATGGAGCACTTAAACCATAGTAAGCAAAACGTTCAGCCAATTCCACAACAGCAACCAACCAACATCTAAGAGGAATCTTACCGGAGACATGTCTCAAAGTTTTCATTTCTTCATCAGTTGGCATTCTTCCTTCATCTTGAAGAGATTCAGAATAGTCCAGATCGTTAGAATGCATGTCAGGAGTCTTAATGTCGACGACCTTTTGGTCGTGGACCTTTTGGTCAGTGATCTTTTCAGTATCAGACATGGTTAATTTGTATGAATGTCAGACGATGATAACTTTGCAACATTGGCGATTTTAAACACTTTATATGTCTTGGACCGGCCAGTGACCGATTAGTAGGTGGGGTGAATTGGTGAGGCACTCAAGTGTCCAAGAAATTTGTAGAGGTAATAATGGGCGTTAATTGGCGGTTTGGGTTTATCAACGGCACCGGAGCATTGGCACCGAACCATCAAAGTGGAGATATCGAAGGAAAAGTTGAATGCCAAGCGGTAGTGGTAAATACGGCTCCATATCATCGGTACTTGGCAAGGCTGTGCGCGGGCTTCTGTGCATGGCTGCGAAAATGTGAGCGAAAATGTGAGCTGGTCCTGGCTAAGAAAGAGCAAGGCATGACGAGTAGATGAGATGACGAGATAGCGGTGGTGGGAAAGAAGTGGGACTTGTTTCGAGCCACAGTGGGTGGAGATTTTTGAGGAAACTAAAACTAAAACGGGAACAAGAACGACATAAGGTTGAGGTTATATGAGTGACTGTAGTTTGACAGTGGGGGATACCGGTTGGTGGGGACATTGGTGGGGGACGTCAAAAGGCGTTTTGTCCTGCCAGTAGTGTGCACACCGCGCTGCTCACCACTATAGAGAGAAGAGAGTCATTTTAGGCAATACCTAGCGGTATCACTCACCATCTCCCTAGACTGTTCCCTAGGGTCCTCACTAGAGAACGACCCCACTACAACACGGCCCACTACAACAGAACCCACTACAGCAATCTACCACTAACCAAACCGTACCACGGCCAATGCCGTGCTAAGCACTTTATTGAGATAAGAATGTTACATTGGTTGTGATATTCCCACCTCCATAGTTTGGCAAACCACATCGCTACCAAAATGACTCGTAGCTCTAAAGGGTGTGGATGTTCTGGTTGGTTATTCTGGTTCTGGTTATTCTGGTTCTGGTTGAATCAAATGCCGTTTGGTCTGTTTAATTCGATAGCTGTTTGATACGGAAACAGGCCATTCTGGGATCTGAGTGTGGCTATTTTGGGTTGGGTGGTTGGATTTGGTGGTTGGGAGCTTCTGAAGGTTTAGACTCCGCTGATTATCTATTGCTGATAGTGAGTTATCAATCCGAAACATTGACTCGTGATATTGTGGGGAATACCTTCGGTTATCGATGGGCCTGATGATATCGCCACATTGGTGCAGATATTCAGATATTCGAGCCGTAGGTCCAAAACCACCTCTGGTTAGGATAGTGATAGTGAATAATGGGGTAATGTGGGATTCAGGGCCCATATGCTGGTGGGAAGGTCAGAGGATTCGACAACAAGGGCCCTGACATGGGGTGGATGGTGAGGATCAGCAATGGGTTGCGGGACTTGTAGTGTTATCAGTTAAAGATAAAGTACTATGTAGTTAGATAGGCTATTTAGAAGGGTCAGCGACAGTTGAGTGAAGTTAGCGATAGTTAGGGAGGGGGAGGATGTTCTCGGGACCGCGTGGTACCGAGATGACCAGCAGAGCCCCACTCGCGGTATTTTCAGAGTCAGAATGTCCCCCACTCTACTGACACTATACTCCATTACATGCTCACTACATGAGATCTTCCCCTCCATCTCCAAAGCACTCTTAAGTCCCTTCCAATTAATGAAATAGTAATTGGGACACTTCATGGACACTTCATGGGACCATGGAAGTGCCACTGGTGACAGAACCCACCACAGCATTTGGACCGGGTTGTGAGCCCAGCTCCGGCGTCTCAGCTCACCAAGGCACACAAATCCTCATTAGGTCTGACGTTTCTTATCACGCCACCAAGCTCTTAGCTGTAATGGTAACGCGTCACTGGTCACAATATTTGGGCCCCTTCGGGCTTGCTTACAGGGTTCTACAGATCCCCCCTCAGCCAACAGGAAATTCAAATTCCTTCAACTCTGGTGGGGAGATGAGGTTGGAGTGGTTAGGGTTGGTACGCCAAACCAGGCGCATGGTCCAAATATGTAATTTGAGGCGGGGTTTGCACCCAAATCGCCGCACGAAGGTTTTGGGTGGTTTTGCAAGTTAAGTTACTGTCGGAGTTGAGAGCACATGCAGTAACATCAAATAGCGGAATATACGCGAAGCCTTGAGGTTAATTCCGCCAAGCTAACTATTGACATGAAGCCGTACGTACTGATTACTTGGCAAGCTGGAAACCCGACAGCCGAACAACGATGACATCCGACGGTTACACGCGGACTTGGAACATCCGTAGTGCAATAGTTTAGCCAGGTTAGCCATGAAGGTCATTTGGTCACGGATTTAGTCCAGCCAGTGCAATCAATTTCCCAAGGCAATCCTGATTGGCATCACTGCTCTGCGAAGCCACCATTATCCCTTATTGAAACTACCAATCGGAATTACAAATCCGAAACTCCCATCGAATGTGTGTTCAAAACAGCTTAATCATCATGCAAACAAATTGCTGTATCTCTTCGCGTATGCATAGGGAATGTTATGTCCGGTGGCGGCGTTACTAAAACTATTCAAATGATGGTTGCCCCAGTAAACAAGGCGAACATTAAGACATTAGACATTCAACCGGAGGATGAGCGGGCCGATAGCAGCATGCCAAATCGCCGAAACTTGGTTTAGCAGTAGATTTAGGTTGGTGGTAGGGTTTTAGCGGCTAGGTAGGTTTTGATTATTGTATGCACATTTCGGCGATGTAACTGATTTCAAGAAATGCTAAGTCCGTTGAGATTCTATAGTGAGGTATGCATCACATGTATGCTCTTATAGGCACTCTAGCAATACCTTATCAAGGAAGAAATTAAGGGTGAAATCAAGGTCGTATCTCTTGGCAGACTGTAACAAGCCTTAGAACTTATAGATTCTTAGAAGTGTGGCTTTTGATTGTTGTCTTTTGGCTGATGGTTGAGGTTCTCGACGGAGGTGAATCACCGAGCCTTGGTGCGACTGGAGAGATTTATATCATGAGAAGATAATCAAACCCTGAGATATTGCAATAAAGAAAGAGCCGAAAAAGCAGAGATTTTGAGGTTTAGCCTGGGAGATTTAAAGAACCTTTAAATAGAGATTTGGGATTTGCTTCTCCTATCTTGCTTTAATAGTTACTAGACTCGAAATAAGGGAAATCTCTCTTTAACATCGCTTATTTAAGATCATTCGGTACTAGGAGATGATTTGAATTAACTGGTCACTTTAGACCGGTTGTTGTTCTTGTAATAATTGAATGCTTCATTCCCACTGAATCGATCTCATCTCACCATCCATAGTAAGAACCCGAAAATTACTTATCGTAGAAAATCCAAGTCTTGACCAAATGAAAGCAACGTTCCATTGTTATCTTACGGATTCTCCTGGCATGACTCCTGGCATGACTCCTGGTATTCTGTGGCATATCCTAGCATGAATCCTTATACTGAGGTGCATTATCTCCTCCAAAGTGCCTTGGCATTGGCTGCAATTTTCTTGACACACCAAGCCTTCCCCCTCAGTCTAAACCTCGGCATTTACTATCATTCTTATCATATCAGCAACATTCAATAATTATAACCTTGCTTTGTGTTTGTATAACGGTCAGGATACCCATATATTTTATGGTAATTACCTCACTAATATGTTAATCACCTCACTGATATGTTAATTACCTCACTGATATGTTAATTACATCACCATTAGATGGGAATTACATGAAAATTATATGCTATTAATCATCAATCAACTGAGTTTCTGACTTAAAAATTGCCAGCTCTTAACAAGGTTTCAATAACTCCTTATGGTTTCCTCAAGTTGTGGATTATGACTCCCGAGATATATTACCTCATCACTTAAGGCCACTTACGCCATCTTCATTGATACGCCCAGCTAGTCAAGTTTGTTTTGATGGTTTCAAAAGATACCTAGATTGAATTATGAACTGGTATGGTGCTTGGAATTTTATCTACTCTATTCATTGGACTCCAGCACGGACTCTGTACGTCTTACAAGATTCATCAATCTTTAACTAATGGTTTCTGGATCTTCAGTAGAGATAAGAAGTATCTTAGAATATCCCATTGGTCTCAATTCAACTCAAACATTGTTGAATATCGATTATCCCCAACCACAGGTATGTTGTCATTTTGAAACATTATGACACATTTTACCCATTGACACATCTCTATCCTAAATTGATGCCTTGAATTCCCCAAATGCTTCTACAATATATTTGACAAATCATCCCATCTGCAGATTTGTTTTATCTTCCCGTCTTCTCTTCTCTGTTGTCCCTTTTTCTCTATTTAACAAAACCATCCTGATGCTGCAACTTGAGAATCATACCGTCCAATCTGAACTGTTAGACTGAGGAAAGAGTTTCCTACTTTCATAATGTTGATACTTGAGAAAATTCCCTTAAACTATCACATATGCGTTATGCTTATTGTAATCTTTAAATCGTAAGTTATTCAAATCACCTTTGAATTCACTTCATTGGAGCATTCATTAAACCTACTATTGAATTCTTAATTAAGTAGCCAATTGAATTCAGATTCGCTGACACGATTCGATTCTATTAGTCAAAACTGACATAACTTCGTTTGCATCCAATGACGTCATATATGTAAAAAGCTTTATTGATACCTTGTCATATTGTCGTATTATTATTGACAATGAGATGGATCGGGTGGATGACTAAAGTATGCAATTGTGGAGCAATGTCTAGATATTTTATGATAAGTAGGTTTCAGTAGTAACCAGCTACCTAGGTAAGCCAGTTCCACTCCTAGCAGAGTTATATCTCATGGTATTAGGCACGTCTACCATTGGGTTGAGGTGTTTTAGCTTAGTGTTATATTCAGGCAAAAGTTACTGAGAATTCTTTCACTCTTTTGCCTTGGCTTGGTTCATTTATCAATTATGGGCTTATCAGGAAATGTTATGATCTCCCCTACTACGATCTGCGCATTTTTAACATCAGTCCACCACAAGTTTGAACTATGATGAGGAAGGAAATTATCTCGTATCAGCGTAAAATTGAAGCCCTATATAAAATTCTATTTAATTTTGCTTCATAAAAGACGAAATGAATAGTTAATTGATAATAGTAATGGTACTTTTTAATGTACTTATTAATGTACTTTTAAATTAAGCTTATTATGGCGGACCTGTGAAATGGTTAATTAGTTTAATTGGGTAGTATGTTAATTTTAAACCACACTTCTATGAGAGTGGGCTGAAAGAATTGGATGGATTCCATGAGGAGCAACAGCCATGTTGTCATCTTCAGTGTATTCCAATTTATTCCATTCTTCTTCCTTATCGTTGTAATGACCAAAGATGACCCAGAACAAACATCCAGCAAGGAAAGCAGCCACGGCCAAACCAGTATAAGTCCAGACCAATTTAGGATCAACGGAAACAGAGGACAAGGCAATACCAAGAGCAGAACCCACAGCATTGGTAACCAAGAACATGGACATAATGAAAGACTTCATGGTGACTGGAGCCTTGGTGTAAGCGTATTCCAAACCAGTAATAGAAGCCAAGATTTCAGAGATGGCAATCAACACATAAGCTGGAACTTGAATGGCAACGTGGACATGGTTAGGAACAGTCTTGAATTCAGGAGCACAAGCCTTTGGAGCGTCGAAACATGGCCCGGCCTTATAGATGTAATGTTGGAGAACAGCAGCGTAAACCATGGCACCACATCCGAACATGAAACCGAAGAAAATCTTGGTGATAGCCTTGAATGGAGTGAACTTTCTGATGAATGGATAGATGAATCTTTCGAAGATTGGAATGAAGACAATGATGGCAATGGAATCAATGGCTTGCAAGAAATCGTTTGGTAAACCGTGCAACTCCATTTGACCAGCTTGGGAAACGAAATTGTTCAACATTTGACCGTAAACAAGCCAGTAAATTGGGTAGAAAACGAAAACCTTACAAGCGTAAACAGCTCTTCTGATTTCTTCAACGAATTTGTCGGTCCATGGGTAGTTAGCTTCTGGGTTAACAGATGGCTTAGCTGGTTCCAAGTTGAATTTGTTCTTAATGGCGATCCAAGCACACTTGAAGGTCTTGTTAATGACCTTGTCACCAACTGGGATCTTGACGTATTGGTTCTTACCGAGAACTAAGGCAACGACAGCAATGACGAAGAAACACAATGGCAAAAGGTAAGCAGCCCAGAAACCAATATGAGCTTCCATTTCAGTGGTAGCAATGACGGACAAAGAACCGATATTAATCATAAGGTAGAAGAACATGAAAACGTTTTGAATGGTGATATTTGGATCTTGGATAACTCTTTCACCAGATTTCAATACTTTAATGATTGGTTGAGTCTTTGGAATTTGATCAGCAATCAAAGGGGAAACATTGGCCTTGACACCACCAGTGGCAATACCAATAATAATGATAGAAACAACGTAACCACCTAAAGCAGTGTTATGAGAAGTGATAGAAGGAACGGAAGTGATGAATAAAATGAAGATACCTACCATGTATAAACCACAGAAAACAGTGATGGTTTTGTATTTACCCCAGTAAGTATCAGCAACCCAACCACCGAAAATTGGAGTAATGTAACACCAAAATTGGAAAAAGTATGATAAGGCAGTAGCACCTTGATTCTTTAAGTTTAAGATACCCTTTGGAGAGTCATCCGGACCATTTTGCATATAATTTTGGAATGGAGCACTCAAACCGTAGAAAGAGAAACGTTCAGCCAATTCCACGACGGCAACCAACCAACAAGAAATAGGAATAGATTCAGAGACGTGTCTCAAGGTCTTCATTTCTTCATCGGTAGGAGTTCTACCTTCATCTTCAACCCATTCATCGGAAGAGTTGCTTTCGGTGTGGTCTCCATTAGTTTCGGAGAGTTGTTTCTCGACGTTTGGTTCTTGAATGGCAACCTTTTCGGAAACCATTTCAGGAACCTTTTCATTAACAGAAGAGGTAGACATGATGATTGATTAATTAAAATTGTAGAATACAGCAGCAGACGAGGGTTTTATAGATGAAAAAAGAACGCCAGTTCCCGATATAGAAAGTAGCTGCACGATAGATGTTGTGCTGCATCCTATGCATTACACATAAATTATTCATGCATATGCATCATGCTGCATATAACTGATTATTGGCTCTGATAAGCTCATTACAAATGGGTGAATACTAGCGGACAGTTGCACGGTATTCTTTACAGGTATAGAAATTGCTTTTTTTGCTGTTTTTGCTCTTTTCTATCAGATGATGCAATCAAAAATGGGCCATCTAGTGGGACGGCCATCAGGTTACATGAGTGAACCCCTTAGCGGGGAGTACGAATAGTGTTGGATCTGGTACGAGTCAATAGTGAGGGGCTCAAAGGGTCTGAAGGTTCAACAACATGCCCCACTATCTACTCATTAAGTTACATTTTAGTGCCTTATGGTTGAATAGTCAAGGAAGAAAAATTTTTCGCTGGTTAAGGTTGGATTTTCAAGTCACCTGCTATTATGCAGCGGCAGGGGTATTTTTTAGATAGTGAACCCACTGGCATGCGAATTGATACTGCAGAGTGGGCCGTTCCAGGCACCGTAAGAATGACACCGTGAAAGTGATATCGGACCGGCGTTGGTCGGTACGTATCGTATCACCTAGCTATGACACTGTTAGCACTGAATTCATCTACAGAAATGTATAACTTGATGAATAAATTGAAAGGTACTTCAGAGGAAGAAACCACCGGATTCCCCCACCAGTGATAGTTTCTTTTCGCTTAGGTTTAATTTTTGACATCGTCCCTAAACCGGCGCCAGCCGGCGGTAACTCCGTTTCTCATTACCATTTTGGTAATTAACGGGTAATATCTTGCGGACTAAGGTCCGCTTTCGCAGTGAAATATGCATGATCATGCATTTTTAACTATTGGTTTAGATTACACAAACACGATATTTTTTAATCAGAATTTGATTAACCGCCTAATACCACAAGTTTTTGTAAGCGGCAATCCTCGCACTACGGCGTTTGCGAATTGCAGCTTTCCGCAATGTAACATGGGGCCTTCAGGGCTCAATTGATCAAATGAATCGACACATTTGCTATCAGTGTTTAAAAGGTATAATGCCCAGACATCAACCTTAAGTTGGAACCGTTGAAACGTCACAATTGACACGTTCAAGGATCTCTTGGTATGGGTTCTGGGCATCGCTTATGCTTCCAAGCCCTTATTTACGACGGACAACTGCTGGCCAAGTGTTCAATTTCTCTGGGCTCCTGTATGACACCGGAGTGCCCCGCTCTATGTGCAGGAGGTGCATTTGCAGATGATGCGTTTGCCGCATTGTAGTGTATCGGGCCCCACCTTCTGCAGTATCAACAACCTTAAATGCCTTAGTGTCTCCGGGGTTAACTGCACAATCTGGCCTAACTATCTGGGGCCTTGCAAGTGGTCTGTGATTGTTATCCATACGGCGTTGTTCTTATCGGCTGGTGGTGTGTGGGGTAGGATAATCATTCATGTGCATGCTAAAGTTTAATTGTTGAACCCCTACCATTAGATTAAGATTCATAATCCTACGGAGTTGCGTCGTAGCTCCACCAAGATTCAAGATCTTCCACTAGGATCAATTGCCCTCGGTATCAGGACCAATAAGTTCTAGATGAGATGCCTCGAGCCTGCTTCCTTAATGTAGTCTGATCACTATGGCGACAACGATCTACAGTAATAAGATTGTTGATAATTTCATGACAATATGCCAAAATGCCAAAACGGCAAAGTTATAGGCAGAAAGTCGAAAATGTCAAAATGTCACAATCAAAATGTCCTATGGCTAAATGGTCAAAATGGCCAAATAACCCAAAAGATAAAAGACAAAAGACCAAAAAGTAATTAGAGTTCTGTAATTATACGAGCGGGGTTATTGCAAAGTGTAAATGGTTTAGATCACACATGGATCTGGTTACTTGGAGTATAGCTTCCGTTTCCAGAAAAAAATTAACCTTTTTGCAGGTTCAATAGTTTGTAGGTGTAATTTGTATAGCACCGAATCTTACCATGTTTAGCGTGGTTGGTATACCAGGGCCCCCACCAGGGCAAAGAATTACTCGTATAGTCAAATCAAGTCAGAATCGGAATCTGAATCTGAATCCAAGTCAAACCCCGATGGTTCGTAATTAACTTTAAAATGTGGAGTACATCGTGTTCCCTCCCGGGGAGATTAATACTGAATATTGAAGATTGGATATTGGATATTGGAAATTTCAAATTCCAAGTCCATCGCTGATGTCATCTATCATTTTGTGATTTGTCGTTTTGACACTTCTTCACTCTTACTCTTCACTCTTACTCTTCCCTTGACTATATACACCACCAAGCACATCCACCAATATGTCTCTATGTATTGCGCTAATAAGCGACCGTCGGCAGCCTTGTCCCATTAAGATGGCGTATTAGGATATCAGGAGGTGCAGATACTAGCAGCACAATTCCATTCCGTAAATCATTTATGGGAGTTATCTCGCAGCATCTTTAATAATAATCAATTGGTGGTGGTAGGTTATCTTTCGTCCTTCGCCCTGCATGAAATTATCCGTAGTCCATCGGCCCATGTCAAAGCATTAAGATAATTTTCCGTGTACTTCCTGCACCAGTGCCACATGTTACCATAACGCAATAAACATCGGAGATAGCAGGACTAAGCTCTGAGAACAACAATAATAATATTAAGAATAATAATGCAGTGTAGCCAGCTCTGTTGAGAATATTGCGGAGTAGTTTTGTGGAGATTGTGGAGGATTCTTGCTGTTTTCGCTGAATCTATCATCTAAACTTGAGCTTTTACTGCTTCCCAATTAACTGCGCAGGTATTAGTCTTGTCTCAATTACGGAAAAATTGCCTTGTGCCTTGTGCTTTGTGCTTGGTAAGTGTTGCAGTGAGACTGCTGATCTTTTACCTTTCTAGACTACGATGCATAACATCTTCGGCGTTCGGTGCAACCCGACATATCATATCTGCCCAATGCCCAATGCCTTCCCAAGCCTGACAGATTGTCACTGTAATAACTCCGTTTCGACCTTCTTGGCCTGGATCGTCCTGATGCCTTGAACTGATGCCTTATCGACATGATGAGTCGCCTTGACCGGCCCGACTTTGACAATCTTAGATGATTCACATTGTACGCTCAGATGATTCACATTGACGGATGTCTAAGTCCGAGACTTCTCATATGTAGAACTTGAACTTGTGCTGTACCAAGAGGATTTATCATGACATCTGATTTATCATGACATCTGATTAACCTCTTTACGGATAACATAGTCGCTCGGTCTGACAATAGGTACTTTGCCAATTATAATAATTCACCCCAGGCCAAATCAACGAAGTTTGTATAGACACTAGTAACTGCTCACCTTCTACAGTTTACATTGTGCACTTTATCTCCATCTTATCTACATCCCAATCCTTCTAAAGGATTTCATTAAAATCAACATATAATTCTCTAATGGATCTCTAACGTCTCAATGACTTCATAGCATGTATAATATTCAACGGAAACACTCCCAACTTATCAATACCCCAAAACTCCACTGATCAACATCCCAGTAGTTAAGGATATATTTGGTTCGTTGAACTGTTTTGGTATTTGATTGGTGCTTCAAGTTTAATGGTTGATTGGCCAGTATCCTGGGAACAAGAAAGACATCTTCTCCAAAACCTCCTTCTTGGTACCCTTTTCTGCGGTACTAACAGCGAACTTCATACTACCTCTCAAGTCACTGCCCAAGTCCTTTCCATGTTCGCTTATCACCTCAATCAAGTGACTGGCCAACTTGCACGCATTAGCAGAATTGGCTTTAAGGTTTCCTACCACGGTCTCAACCGTCACTGGATCTTCATCCTCATTCCACGAATCGTAGTCAGTCGACATACACACCATTTGGTAAGCAATTTCAGCCTCTCTGGCGAGCTTGGCCTCAGGTAACACCGACATGTTGATCACAGATCCACCCCATGATCTGTAAAGCTTGGATTCAGCTCTGGTACTGAATTGTGGGCCCTCCATGCAAATTACAACGAGATCATCTTCACCCTTTCCTTCTGGCTTGGTGTGAAGGGTTGGGTGGACACCTTCCTTGTCCTCTGCTTCCAAGAACCCGTTCTTTGGGGTATGATCACGAATCAACTTGTTCAACTTAAGATCGAATGGCTCTCCAAACATGGCATGAGCCACAAAACCCTTCTCAAAAAAGGTAGATGGACGGTTTCCCTTGGTTCTATCGATGATTTGAGTAGGAACAACAAAATCACGAGGCTTGATCTCTTGTTGTAAAGATCCTACTGCAGAGAAAGCAATGATGGTGGTAACTCCAAGACTCTTAAGAGCAGCAATATTGGCTCTGGAAGGCACATCGGTAGGAAGAAGGTCATGATTAGGTCCATGTCTGGCCAAGAATGCCACTGGGTATCCCTTGTCGGTCTCACAAATAGTAATTGGCGAAGAAGGAAATCCCCAAGGTGTGGAAACAGTGATCTTAGCTACTGCCTTGAGGTTAGGAAGATGATAAAGCCCGGTTCCTCCAATGATAGCCAAGTTGACGGCACCATTATAGGTATGAGGGAGTTCTGAATTGGGGGTGGTTTCACGATGTAAAGACATTTGGAGCTTTTGCTTGATTAAAACTAAACCAACAGTGGAGTTGCAAAACGTTCTATGGGCAAGTAACGACGAGGAGAGTGTCAATCGGGGTGGAAATTTCAGTACAATCAATAGATGGTAGTACGAAATGGTGCAGCAGTTTAAACGGGCGATAAACTACTTGGAAAAGGTAATTGAACGAGGGTTGATTCCTTGATGATTAAATCCTTGATAGAGTGAGTAAGAATCAAATTATTCCCATGTGGTCGAGGTGTCAGGGTAACCTGCAATTTTATATGGAGTACCAAGAATACAGGGTAACCTGTAAACTTGAACCATCCTTCTTTACTACCTGTAAACTTGACCATTCGTTCTCTACTACCTGTAAACTTTAACCATCCGCTCTTTACTATACAATAACTATACATCATCATGAGCAATAAACCAAACCTGATGGTCCGAAAATTAATATGCCTTACATAAATACTGGATTGGTAAGTTTCTTCCATATTTTACTTTAAGATAATATTTGGAGCAATGTCTGTTGTTCTTCTAGTTAAATTAATAATGAAGTGCACAGCAAATTAAATTAATACTTCAGCATTAGTAAGTACCCTCAGTTTATATACAACACTTCAACATATTGATGTACCAACAATTTATCATATCTGGACCATAACTCTTATTTGACCGAAAGGAATATATGGCCAGCTTAGTTGTAATATATTTATGTAAATCTATACTACTAAGATATATATGTTAGATATAGTCAGGTGCGTAGGGATTATAGTTATCCTATTTAGGAAACAGAATATATGTTAGTTGCTAATAGTACTGATATAAAAGATTCTACAAAACCAGAGCAAAATGGTATATTTACCTTAAGTTATGAAGATACCATATGATTTTGGGAGGTATTCTTACTAAAATAGGTTGTGATGTGAAACTTCACTAACAGCTTTGATACTATTTAATATGAAGAACTGATAATTTCCTGTCGCGTAACTCTGCATAAATTACAATTATTGGCCAATATTTTACCATTTTTACGAATTTTCAAGAAATTTAACAACTTCTAACAATTTGTGTTGAATACAGTTATTATAAAGTTAGCTATTTTAAATGGATTAAACAACGTCAAGAATAATTAATTCTTTCAAACAGTCTTTCTCTCTAATGGATCTAATGGATTAACTTTCCCATAACTTCTTCACTACTTCCATTAGTACTATAAGGAATTTAAGTTGGAGCCAATTGCTATTCTATTTTATCATAAAATTCCTTTCTCCTCCAACCTACTCTAATTTACTCTTCATCAAGAATTACAACAACTCCCTGCCCTTAATTAATACTTCTCCTTGCCCTAATTAATACTTCACCTCAAGAATCTTGTCTATAAGACTCAGATTTGTGTAACTTATTCAAAACCCCGCGCATGGTATTCACACACTCTCAGCACGTAACCAGCAAAATGACCCTAGTCTTCCAAAACCTTCTCCCAGTATTAGACTATAATGCTAACATCTCTTACCAACCGTTCCATCTCGGGTTTGGTATTTCCATTAAGTAGAGTGGCCTACATGGCCACCAGAACCATCTCGTCCAAACCACCCAAAGATCAAGACGATGGAGTCGCCATCAAACCAAAATCAAGAATTCCCACCCTTGCTAAAAAGCATAGTAAACCTGGTGAAACCGCCACTGGAACAACCATCAATAAAACCCATACTCCACCAGCCATCAAATCACGTTCAAAGTCCGATGATAAATCCAAACTACTCAGATGTAAAAGATCTCATAAAAGAGATTCAGTAACATCAACAACACCAAAAGAAGAGATCGATATCAAAATCAATCCCCCTAAGATGGTTACCAAATCGTTTATTCCCTTCTCCAAATTCCCAACAGTTCCTTCATCCATCATGGAACAAACAACAGAGAGTCTATACTCGAATTTAAGCTTGAATTATTCTCCTTCTACCATGAATCATCCTACATATGTTGATTTTGCCATTCCTGATAAGTTCATAAAATCCAAGAATAGAAACAACATTACTGAAAAGGATAAAGCGGTTGTTAATGAGTTAGATAAATTTTCCAGATCAGAAGAAGATGATGAAGAAAACCAAACCAAATTAAGACTTATCAAATTATATTATGATCAAGAAACCAACACCCTTCAGCCCATGCCCGAGCATTCATTCAAGAGATCGCTTCTGGGAATGATCAATATGAACAAGAACCTAGACGAAATTGAAGATGATTACTTATGGGAACTTTTCCCAAGAGAAAAGTTATTTGGTACTCCACCATTTGAAGAAAAAACTCAGGGCATCAGCGGTTTCAAAAACTGGGAACATCATATGCTCGAAAAGGAGAAAAAAACTCGGGATTTAAACCAAGAAAATTCAAGACAGTACAGAGATTTCCAACAATCACTTTCGGATAAGAAGTCATTTTACAAAAAAGTTTCAGGAGGTACAAGAAGAAAAGTGGACAGAAAACTTGTGAAACGTTACAAAAAATTGAAGGAAGAAGGTAAGATTCCAAATTCTGACTCCAAAAATCAAATTGAAACTATTAGCATTAGTGACATTTTCGACGAATTGTCATAAATTCATAAAAGATGATTAAATTCAAAATCATTAAAATCAAAATCATTAAAATTAAAATCACTTCACGAATAAACTTTACGAATAGGAATTTTCTTGTATATAGTAATAAGTATCCACATCCCAATAATGATAAAACATAAACATAAAATTACATTCAAGATAGAAATCTTTTGCTACCTGAGCAATCATTCTGTGATGACTAGTTCAACATCACCATAACCAAATCTGTGCTTATTTTCCTCATAAACTCTCTTCAATTCATCAATGTATAATTTATGATAATGATCTAAAAGATCCGATGGGATTTTGGTTTTCACTGGTGGCTTTTTGGGTTTACTGTTGATTTTGAATAAATCAGTGATGGATTTCGATTTGGTAACGTTTTTAGGTTCTTCAGATTCTTTTGAAGCTTCGGCTGTCGTAGAAGGATCCAAATCTTCAAACTCTGGGTGCTTTGATTTATAATCTGCCAAACAATTATCGCTTATATGAATTGGCTTTCCAATGCAAATATTGATAGAATTTCTGTAGGGGACAATTCCAAAATTATAGATAAAAATTCCTCTTGCACTAAAAAATGGAAGAGTAAACAGAAAGGTTGATTTCATCCATCTTTGGAAAGTATAACCCCATGACCCTGGCTTAGGAATGTTCAACTTATAAATATCAACCTCACCGAAAGCAAATACTGGAACGAGAGAGACATTCCCAAGTTCAATTGCAAGTTTCACGAAACCTTTACGTTTATTCAAAACAAGTTTGATTTGCCTTTTGGAGCATCCATTGGAATCCACAGATTCATTCAAATTTGAATTTGAATTTGAATTTGATTGCTCTGAATTAGCTGATTTTTCATTATCCACCATTTTATCAGTCAGTCCTTCTTCCTTTTCCTTTTCCTTTTTCTTATCTGAATTTTTCTCTTTTCCTTGTTCTGTATTCTTGGAGTTTCCCCTATATCCATTGCCTACTTTGTATTGCTTGGTAACCATATCATTCAACAAAGATTCTTGAGCACCACCTACCACCAAGCAAATGGAATTATCACCATTGTTGATCAAACTCTTGATGTTTTTAGCAGAAGCACTACTTAAACCAAGACCTAAAAGGTAGTCCCTATAAAAAGGGATAGTAAATTGAGTGGTCAAAGTTAGAGGAAATACATTTCCTAAACCAGGAAGTAGCCTCTCACCCTTTGAAGGATCATGGAAGAAAGGTTTGAGCCATTTAACAGGAGGTTCGAAAGGTTCATTTCTTAATGCATTGGTAGCAAAGGCACCCATTGCACCCATTGAAACCACACCATGAGGATGGTAACCAAAGATATAACGTGGACCTGTAGAAACCCGTTTATATTTGATGGTTTTGGTTGGAGCAGTATCGGATTGACCAGGAGGGGGCAGTGAAGAATCGGAATCATTAAGTCTCTTACTGAGTCCCAATTTCTTAAAAATCTTATCAATCAATGTTCTAGAGTCTTCAGAGATCAAATCCTCCTCATCGTCCGCTGGTTCATCTTCTTTCACCAATACTTCAGAAAAGGTGGGCTCAAGTTCACAGGTTTTGTGCATTCTGATGGGGAAATAATCCACAAACCATTTCCAAACAATGAAATTCTTCATCCAGTTTCGGTATCGATATGTTGCCTTTCCATTGGTGGGAGTGTGAAGATCGAAGCCATACCACCAGATAAAGTATGGGAGAATCACCACGAGCCAGAGTACCCATCCTAAAGAAAGAACCCCTAAGAAAAGGCATACAAATACAGGAATTGATACGATGTGCCAGATTACTCCAAATGTTTCAAGACGAGCCAGGAGTGGAGTATCAAGAGGAGCAAGATGGAGAAACGGTTCTTTCCGCTTTGAGCCGGAAGTAGATGATCCAGACAGTTTTTTGGGACTAGCGGATGCTGAGGATTGTGAAGAAGTTGGAGATTTTGCAGAAGTAGACGAGGAAGCCTTTCCAGATAAATTGTTTGAGGTCTGATGGCTCTTCACGGTGCCGTCAGATTCACTGAAGTCTTTAGCCTCATTAGAGCTCTTTCCATTGGCACCATTGGCACCATTAGATCCATCTGGATCACTAGAGGCTCCTGGCACCGACCGCCATCTAAGCTGTGAATCCGCCGCTGGAGGGTCCAGTTGAGTAGCCAGCGACACCATTATGAAGGAGATGAGGGGGAGGCCGGGCTATATATAATTGCTGGAATGGCGCGGCTCATTTAGGCAATAACAGAAAATGAAGGTCATGGTGAGACTACAGAGGGGCACTAAACTGACATGATTAATGAATTGTTCAGGGGCTGAAACTTCATGCCCCTCTTGACATCACCAGCGGTAAATTTAAACCGTTTCCCCTATTATCAAATGGTCAAATGAGCTAGTTGTACCCCAAATCCATCCGAGGTCCTCGTGGATTGTAGTTGGGGGCACTTTGCCTGTTTGGGAGCACGATGGATGTGGTGCAGCGAGATTCACCACACCGATATCTTGGCCCGATTCGGAAGTAATCAGTAGCCATTAACCACAATGAAAATGGTTATATTGGCCAGCGTCCTAAGGGGTCCACTCATTCTAAATGAGGACTAATACCTCTGGGGTAATTACAAGGACATCATCAGTGTCTCCAATGTTAGTGAATGCTTGTGATGCTTGTGATACAGTTGGGACATAGGGAAGCGAGCAGTGTAGTGCGGCCGCAGGATGTGGGGAAGAAGCCCGTAACGCAGTAGAACATTCGATGGGATGATATTAGGGCGGAACTTTACAGGTTGCTGAGTGAAATTAGTGGAGGCAATTGTAACACGGGAGAATTTAACCGGCGTCAGAAGTGTCATAATAGCTGGTCGGAAAAGCCTCAAAAGCCCATAGCAAAGTCCGACCATCGATGACGGACATGTTGAAGGAGTAGCCGCTTATTGAGCCCGCAGGTCACGTGACACAAGATCTACCTAAAATGCGGGTATCCCCCAACTATGAACCCTCCACGGAGATGTCTGAGTGGGGTGATCCAATTAAGAATGCCCAGAAGACTCATTATGTTCTTTCAGTTAAGCGTCAGCGAATAGAAACCACTAGTGATTCCATTGCTAAACTGCCACCAGGCCGTTACCGGCCCGGAAAGACTCCATTTGTGAGTCTAGACCATGGAACAGAATCTGCTACCCAAGTCAATCGACGCTTCCAGATATACAACGATATATGGAACAATCATGGATCCAAGATCACCAGCATTCTCAACCATGCCAACTCCGAGCTCTTCCAAGATTTGGTCCATTTTATTGAAGAAACTACCGGGGAGAAAAGACGACTTCCCATCGCCTTTGTTCAATTGAGTTCCAACACCGCCAACAATGTACGTGTCATCAACGAGTTTAATCGATATGTGGGAGACCGCTACCGAATGGTCAATCTTTCCAGCAAAACATGTGGCAATATCAAGACCGTCATGCGAGAAGTGGTCAAATTAGTACGAGCAGATGAAACCAGAAATGGCAGTTTGGTGAAGTCCGAGTTGCCGGATGATTATCTTCTAGATCAAGAAGCTTCTAATGGTGAAGAAGAAGAAGAAGATGATGATGAACTTAACACTCCCAAACCTCAAAAGGGCAGGAAACGGGCCAGAAAAGCCACATCAATAGGAGCCCAGGATGAAGAAGATGAAGAAGATGAAGAAGAACCGGAAGATGATGAAGAACCCGAAGATGTTGAGGATGGAACGGCTGCAATAGTTAATGAGGAAGAAGAATTAGATGAAGATATCGATGACAACGAAAATGGCCCAAAGCAAAGAGATAGCCGTGCCAATTATGATCTCGATATTGTGTACGATTGGTATCAACAACATGGAAATAATCGTCACATCGTCATTGTGATACAAGACACAAATTCTGTGGATAATCAAGTCATCAATCAGATCATCAAAATGTTGCATTCGTACTCTTTGAATATGCCCATCAAGCTTATTTTGGGTCTTTCATGTGACAATATCAGCAGTTGGATCAATAGCAATTTTAATAATGAAAGTCGGTTGGTAATGTATGGCTACAAGTTCCAAAGTGACGATAAAGGTGTTGGGCCACGAATTCTCGAAGAACTGTTTTTAACCCACGAAAATGAACAAAGTGATTTTATCCATTTGATGCCTTCACCTTTGTTAACATCAGTGATGCTTACAAGATTTCAATTTTCTAACAATTCCATTGATTCTATCATTTCAGAAATCAAACTAGCTTACATGATCCATTTTTATCAACTGCCATTATCTTTACTTCTTCATGATTCACCTCAACCTTGTCACATTCATGCCCTTCGTAAACTTCAATCGTTCAGGAGGTTTATTGAAGTTCAAATCTTTGAAGCGAAAGGGCAAGATGATTTTAATAATATTAAACATTTACTTGAAAATGACCAATCTGTGGTTGAATTATTCAATGAATCAAAACAAAAATTTAAACAATACCGTCTTTCAATCATTAATTTGATCAATGTGGTGTTCTGTCTTCAAAGAATAACGGGGGAATCCAAATCCAAATTTGAATTGTATAAATTAGCGATTTCCAACCAATTAATCAATTCAATTTTCTTGAATGAAATAATCAAAACCATTACCAAAACGAAGCAAGTGAATAACTTCTTTAATTTTGTGGATATAAAAACAAATTCTAGGGGTATAAGTGATACTAACCTAAAATTATTCTTGGACTCGGTGGAGTCTTTAATTGTTAAGAATGACCAAGATAACTTGAACAAGTCTTTACAATTAGCCACGCAAAATTATTTCCATAATTCCATAATTCAAAAGTCCGTGGAGGATTTGGTATTTTTTGAGATCTTCACCATGAATGGTAACTCTTCCAAAACTGCTACTGACAAACCTGTATTTGAAGAGAAGTACGAAAATTTAATGATAAATTTGATCAGGCCAAATCTTCGTGGAACTTTGGAAGCAACGTTGGAAGATTGTAAAGAATATTTGAGAAAAGATCTTGAAGAAATCAGTGGCCTGATTGGTGAAGCTATGAATAATTCCAAAAGTTCTAGCTTGGAGAGTGATGAGGAAAAGCCTACTTTGTTTGTTAATCCTATAATTAATCAATTATTCAGGGTCTACAAGGAAGCTCCAGTCTCTATCAACATTTATGATTTCTTTATTGCATTCAAGCAATCCTTGAACAGATCAGATGTTTTGTCGATAGTCAAGACTTCCCACGTTATCGATGAAGATGACTGGGACAAGTTGGCATATTCATGGTTTATTCAATCATGTTTCGAACTAATGTTGATTGGGTTGTTGAAGGAGAAACCTAAAGGGGACTACTTGGAGAAAGCTTTATGGAAGGGGGTATAAGCATACAATGAGCGAATCATCTCATAAAAATTAATACATTTAATAATTAAAACTTAATACAAATTGCACTAATAATACAAATATACCAATAGCAATTACATCAATTAGTGTAATTCGTAATTTAGAGATTTGAAGTTTTGGTACTCGTCTTGACCTTGGCAGTGTCTTGACCTTGGCAGTGTCTTGACTTTATACATAGATCCATATTCCTTTGATCCATATTGCTTTGATCCATATTGCTTTGATCTGTAAGACATTATTCATTATTTCTAATTCTTAGTGGTCAAGCTACCAAACCTGGAGTTTTGGGATGTGTGGTGAGGGAAATGGATAGGGATAATAGGGATAAATTATCGGATAGAACCATTCAATTTCAAGAAATCATAATATTCATCACTCGTTACCCACTATCCATTTTCTCTATATGAGATATGACTTGATGGCTCATTTTCATTTTGATAGGAATATAGTCAGATATTGTTGGTCTTCAATTCTTCAATATTATTAGTCTTCACTCTTATTCCTATTTGATCTTGTGGCTTTATCTAGCTTCAGTATTGGTAGAAGAACTGCCCCAATTCTTCAACCTATCAACATGAGAAAGGACGTCTTCTTTCTTGACGTTGAAAGAAATGGTAAGAATCACCATCATGGTGATCATACTAGCTAAGATGAAGCATACCAAGATCTTTTGGTTTCTTAGCATACGATTGCCAATTTGAGTAGAGTTAACTTCCAACATGTTGATAGTAATAAAATGAGGAGTAGGTGTTTACTACGCATCCATATCTCTGGCTTATATACACTACTCGGATAACGTGGAAGTCCAAAAAGAAACATCATTAAATCGACAATAAGTAGCAAAGTAAATCGACAATAAGTCAGATTCAAGCCAGCTTGTTTCATATAAACATTGTGTTGATTAAAGATACAGACTAGATGATTAAAATGGTCAATCAAGGGATCAAAGGATCAAAGGTCAAAACATCAAAACTCAATGGGTTGCGAAAAACTTCACCACCTTCTCATAAACAGGTTCAAGGTATTCAGGGGATTCGATGAACAAGGAGTGGTATCCTCCCTTGACCACAAACAATTCCTTATCGACCTTGTCACTTAAAAGTTCCACGAATTGTTTGGAACCGTTGAAGTCATTGAGGTAATCTTCTGAACCATGAGCAATAAGTAACGGAATATCGGTGTTATACTTGGCAGCATATTCTTTACGCAAAAGATTCTCCCCTCTTTCAATGTAATCACTCAAGTAACGCAAAGTGCCCACCATTCTAGGAGTGGTATCAAAAATAAACTTTCTCCATTCTGGGTCATGGGTGATATAATCGACTTGAAGCTTAGTGTCCAAGATCATTGTTGGCCATACAGCACGGATAGCCTTACAAGTATACCAAAGAACACGACTAGGTTTTGTTTTGGGGTGCAAAGTGATCAATGGACCTGTAACGGCGATACCTCTAACCTTATCAGAATGTTTACCTTTAATGGCATAATTAAGCAAAATACCACCTCCCATAGAGTGACCTATCAAGTAAATCTTATCTTGAGGGTTCTTGGAAGTCTTTTGAGCATATTCAATGAAATAGTCCAAATCTTTATAAGAATGATGATCATCAGAGTTTCCAATTTCTGAGCCTGGAGAAGTTTCTGGAGCACCTCTTTGACTAAAGAAAAGGATTTCATAACCTTCAGCAGCCAATCTATCGAATAATCTCAAGTAGAGCTTATGTTCCTCGAAGAATCCATGTACACATAAGATTTTGCCCTTGTATTCAACCCCTTGTGGGACATCCCATGTGAAAGTCTTAAAGTTAGCACCATCAAAAGGAATGGTTTCTTCCTTTGGAGCGATGTTTGGAGTATAAGGAACAGTTGACATTGGAAAGAAACTCAAGTTCAATTGATAGATGTGGTTCAGGGATAATTAGTCGGGGAGGGCGGGGATTTCCACAAGGTAGTGGCGCACTGAGGCCTGGTGTGTATACAGTCCAGGAATATCCATATAAGGTGAGATTAATAATGGGTAGATTAAGCCAACATTACCTGAATTGATTACCTAGGATATGATATTAATAAGCATCTTCGGAACAATTGAATTGAGTCTATGAAAGGAGATTAATTTATTTGTCACTTGGATATTTCAATATTGAATTTAACAGTATTCCATACTAAATATTAACACGTGGTATAATTGAGAGGTGAGTAAGATTTTGGACGATGAAATCGAGACTAATTGAGACAAATTGGGATTGATTGAGAATAATTAGGATTGATTGAGAATTCCTGAGACACGATTGGTTTACAGAGGGATTTTCTATTATTTGTAGTAACTGTTTACTGACTTTTGGTTAGTGATCTGACATTATGATTGTACGGTACACGCACAACCCTCATATTGATAGAAACATCCTTTATGGCATGGAAGATTCCATTTGATAAGTGCGTAATACAGATGGTGCACAAGGCAATTAATGTAGCATGAGTTTTTTATTGTTTTAAGATAAAAGATAAAAGCAGGAGGTACATTTTTGAATCTCTTGAGAAAAGTGGCTCAATAATTTCGGAGTTTCAGAACTCTACATCTGTAACATTATATAAGCTTCGTCAGGAAATATTCATGATGTATGTTGAATAACACCGGGAATTCTAATAGCTTACAAATTAAAGATATCTTTTATAATAGTCTCAGCACATTAAAATAAAGTATTTTTAGAATTAAATATCATATTTCATAGAAGTTATCCATTAGACAACTGGAACTTGACCCACCAGCATATTACTTTACATTGAGTTTAGTAATTATACCATCTCGTTTTTTTAGACTTATAACTCAGAATATTAAGCCAGTCATAGTAGTTTAAAATCCTGGGTTTGGGAGACTGGTTCTTATTCTTGTGACAGAGCTATTTCTTGTGACGGTGCTAATCTCTTCATTCTCACCCAACTATTGTTGGTACTTGGTTTGTATTAGATAGGAGATTGGAATATCTTTACTGCTTTTAGAAGATCAATTGAGCTATCAAATTCTGGTAAGTTGGTAATCTTCACTGGTCACTTTCTACATTTCACATATTATAAAACTGTTCGTCACTTCATGAAATTTCTCTCACTTTACTGAGAGATTAACCAATTCTAGTCTTTATTAATGAACCTACAATGTATTACCAAAATTTTATCAAAATGGCAATATAAAACTAAACTTATCATGACTAACATATCACCAAAATTGATGTATTTCAAAATTGATCTAACCACCATTCAGATGAAGGTATAATTATCATAGCTGTATATAGGATCAATATCTTAACCAATTCCTTCCTTTCTGGTCTATGCTTGAGTTAAAGGATATAAGAAGAGGGTCGATTTATAAGGTATTTTATATTTTTTGCTTTATCTCTATGGCCATTGGTGGCATTTGTCAGAGATAAGGAAATTATCTCAATATGAGCAATTAAAATTAGCTGGAATTTATCATATTCGTCAAAAAAAGTAGCCCACTAAAAGAGATAGTCAATGAAAAGGGAAAGCAGTGTTGGATCTTATTCAAGTTTGAGATCTTCTACTTAGATTCTATCTGTGTTGATAAATTTATCCAATAATGTTTCAGACAATTACCTAATATTAAAATTTTCAAAGAAATAGCCATTAATTTGAACCTTAGCTCCTTTACATAATATAAATCTCTGTTCAAATACACTATCTATTATAAATATATTACTCTTACTCTTAAATATCCCAATTAAACATACCCTCGGTATTCATTGGAATGCCCTTCAAATCGGGGTTCGGATTTCGGATAGAGACTGCTTTCGGTTTCTAGACACATTTGACGTATCTAAGTTTCTATTCATTAGTATTAAATTAGTTAATTGGTAAATTGCGCTCTGCGTTGCGTTTTGGTATTGTGGATTCTCTTTATCTTGATCTATAATTGTGGAACAATATTGGTGCCCCTGATTTAGATATGGCTCATAACGTTCAGTGAAATCCCTTAATTTAATTTCCTCGTTTTATGGTGTCTTACATAGAACCCTGAACTTCTCTAGTCAAACTAATTTTCACTTCATGTATAACATAATATTATTAACTAATTATTGAATTGTTTTATGTACCAGAAGAACCTGCAACCAGCGAATTTAACACCAAAAGCTGTAGACTCTTTTATAGAATGGTTGGGCAGCGATGTATGCCTTTTCTTCGGCAATTTCTTGTTTGAGCAAGTCCAAGTCCAATTCTCTTCTACCAGTGTCAACATCGATATCTTTGGCTCTAATGAAAAATTTCCAGTTCTTGGTATAAATCTTATGAGAAAGGTAGAAGAAGAGAACAACAGGAGCAGATAAGTAGGCAGAGAAGAAATCGTAAGCATTTGGCTTTGCACCCAATGGCCAAACAGCAATCCAGAATTGTGCAATCAAGACAAGACAGTTCAAAGCAAGACCGTAAATGGCACCGTAGACACCGACTTGAGAAGTCCAAGCGATTTCAGAGGTATCTCTGCCTTGTGCAGTAAGAGCTCTTCTGAATCTTAACAATGCAAGATTAATGGAACCCCAAGTAAAGATGGATGACAAACCAGAAAGAGCCAACAACCAGTTGAAGACATCACCAGATTTTTTGGAAGCAGTCACGAAACATAACAAGCCAAAGATTAATTGTGTAATAATAGCAACCAAAGGTCTACCTTGTCTATCAATGTATCCGAAAATCTTTGGAGCTTGGTTAGAAGCAGCCAAAGCAGCCAAGGTTCTGGAAGAGCCGAAAACGGAGGAGTTACCCACGGAAAGCACAGCAATCATAATAACCACGTTCATGACGGATGGCAAACCACTGATACCAGCATTGACGATCGAAATAACGAATGGAGAGGCAGAAATATCAACAGAGGAAGAAGAAAGCAATCTCTTGTCATTGTATGGGACCAAACATCCGACCAAGATCAAGGAGACAACGTAGAACAAAGCAATTCTCCAGAAAACTTGCTTGATAGCAGTTGGCAAAGTCTTTCTTGGGTTGGCAGCTTCAGCAGCAGCAAGACCAACCAATTCGGTACCGGCAAAGGCAAAGGCGGCAGAAACGAACACAGAACACACACCTTTGAAACCATTGGCAAAGGCACCAGGGTTATGCCAGTGTTTACCACCGATATAACCACCAACTGGTCCACCACCACAGATAAGCACAATTCCTAAGATGATGAAACCAAGAACAGCAACAATTTTGATGATAGAGAAAACGAATTCAGCTTCACCATAACCTCTAACACCAAAGAAATTAATCGCCACAATAAGAACATAGAAAATCACCACTAGCGACGCCGAATTAATTGTAGCATTCCAGTATTTAATAGTAATAGCAGCAGCCACCAATTCCAAAGGCAAAATCACCAACCATTGTAAAGCATAATTCCAAGCCATAGCAAAACCCCATGAAGGGTCAATAAATCTTGTGTTATAAGTAACGAAAGCACCAGAAACAGGGAAAGTAATAGCCAATTCACCGAGCGATTGCACGGTACAATAAATCATGGTTCCAATAAGGACATAAGCGATAATTAAACCAGCTGGACCACCAGTTCTTAACGAACCACCCGAACCCACAAACAAACCAGTACCAATGGATCCACCAATGGCAATCATTTGAAGATGTCTATTTTTAAGAGATCTAGATAATGGAGAGTTTGCAGTCAAAACGGCAATCTTTTCTGCCTCAGTCAAGTTTGGATCCAATCCAAGGTCTTCGGTGTCAGCTCTCTTGAAACCATCCACGAATTTGGCCCATCCTTTCAAGTTGTTGTTATCTTGAGCTTCAAAAGCATCTATGTGTACACCACCATTCTTTTCGGTGGAGGAGCTTGCGCTCCTAATATAATTCAATTCCTTTTCAGGCATGTTGATTGATGAGAAACAGGGCCCATTCTAGGCGATGTATGGGTATTTATACTATCGCCTTGAAGCTGATAGCGCCTATTGTAAGAGATACAGTTGAGTTCATGCAGTGGCCGCCGCCATACTATTGATATTATTTTGCGGGAGATACCCCCACCCGCATGCAGACGCCGCATGCCCAATTAGGACAGTCTTATCAGTATGTAGCACAAAGTGTTGGGATGACCAGATCACTTTAGGCATGAGATTGGCGCAACTGACACCGGAGGTGAACGATATCAGTCATAGTAGCATAATAGTATAGCAGATCAGGGTCCGTTAGACCGAGGGTCTATAGCAAGGGTTCGTTGATAAACAAGAAGTACCATGAACCATGTGATGG